>RJWT010051242.1:0-10798 GCA_004365215.1 Cuniculus paca
TGAGCACTATTTGTTCTTATATCTGGTGGATTGGTGTATTTTACAGCAAGAAAAGAGGATACAACTAATATTAACTTTCTTTCCAAGAAAACTGAAACTTCATCTGAAGTAATATTTGACTTTTCTTAGGTACAACCTCTCATTCTGTGTGAATCCTTGTGTCTTGAGGAAGGATATTCATAGCCTCGTGAGGATTTCACTACCTTAGCTGGACAAGTTATAGTCATTTATAATAACACTGATTATCTGATTTATAGTCTCATCTACTCATCACTGGAGTTTTTTGCTAATATTATTAGGATAAGGAAAGATGTTTAATTTCCTGTAGGGTTGCTCAATAAATATGATGAATATTTTAAAAAATTTGATTCTACTTTGTGAAGAAAGTGCATGTGAAAATAAGTTTACAAAAACTAAAGCAGAGATAAGAAATGAAGAAAATGAAGAATATTTATCACATAAATTTAGGTCTCAGGTTTAATCAAGCTCATAGACATCTTCAGAAAATGTGCTAATTGCTCTCTCTCTCTCTTTGCTTAATTTCATTTAGGTTGAAGATTTGAAAAATCCTGGCTAAAATTATGTAAAATTTATGATTTTGGGATTTACATAAGGAATATTTGTTTATTTTTTCTACAAAGACTTGAAATTGTCTAAATACACAATAAAAAATGATACAAATTCCATGCTAAATAATTTTAATGGTATTAGTCTGATGTCATTACCAAGTTTACCATTATAAAACTTCTACTTGCCTTTTATACTGCAGTGGAAATCCTGCATTTTATTTAAAATATCCCTTGTTCCTTTATAAAGTTATTTGCATTTTTTTCCCAATCTGGCCATTCTCATAACATTCTAATAGTCATTGTACAGTATTTATTTTCTTAATAGAAATGATTATATTTGTGGTAAAATATTGTCAACATGTTTTGCTTTCACTAGTAAACTATAAAGTATTTGAAAGTAGTATATGCCTCTAATATGAATCTATTAATTTAAAAATACTACATGTATATACACATATACAATGAAATATATATATATATAGTAAATATATATATATATATATATAAATATATATATATATATATAAATATATAATATATATAAAATATATATATAATATATATAAATATATATAAAATATATATATAATATATATAAATATATAAATATATAAAATATATATATAAATATATATATATAAATATATATATATATATAGTAAATATATATATATATATATAGTAAAATGATTCGAACGCAAATGACCCTACAATTAGGTATAACCTATAACCGCACAAAAACCACACTTCTACCTCTCAAGAGGCAATCACTCTTAGGATATGTATGTTTCTGAAAACTGTTTTTATAAAAATCTGTGTATTTATTTTTCAAAATACTAACAAATTGGCATAAATTATACATGGAATAGTAAGACTTTTTCCTCAATAAATACAACTTTGGTGTTATGGTTTGTGTCTAGATATTCCCTCAAAGCCTCATACAGTCTTCTAGACTTCCAGAGTTTGTGACTGATTCATGGTCCAAAGCTTGGATTATGTGTGTGTGTGCTACACCCAAGTGGGTGTGGCCTGTGTGCAATATCAGAGACAGAAAGGGTCCCTTTTTGCTCTTACTGCTCTTGCTGTCTTCTGCCACCATGAACTGTTGCCGCTCCGCCACACCACCCTTCCTTGGAGCCAGCTGATTATGGACTGAAGCCTCCACAAACTGTGAGCTAAATAAACCTTCCTTCTTTAATTTTGAGTGTTGAGTATTTTGTCCCAGCAATGAGAGAAAAGTAACTAAGACAGAATTTGGTACTGGGGGAGTGGGGTTGTGGCTGTGCCTATACTTGATCATATAGTTCAAGAGTCTTTTGGAATGGCTTGTGGGAAGAGTTTGGAAAGGTTCAGAGATGTCACCTGAAGGAGTAGAGCTGGAATGCCTTAGGCTGTTCTGTATGGGAGATTCTGTTCAGAGCTCAAAAGAAAAGAAGGATGATAAAAATGCTGCCCATAAAACTAGCTTTGAGAGGTTTCTCCTGGAGAAGACTGCATTGGCTGTTTAACTCCAGATGATGTGTGTTATGGCTTGGCAAAAAGTTTGTCTGCCTTTTGCTTATGTCCAGAGATTTTCCTTGAGACTAAGCTTAAGCACTTTGTCAAGTTTTATTTCTGACTTACTTGCATGTGTCTGCTACTTTTAATGAGCTCTCTATTTCTAAGAGACTATTTGTGAATATAAACACTAGCTACATTAATTTTGTAGCTGTTTTGGTAGTTTATTTGCTGTTTCTAATAGATTTGAAATTTACAAATGTGTTTATTCCTAGTACTATAAGGTCTCATTATCATTAAGAATAATTTTTCTCTTCTGTAAGAAATATGCTTTATACATAATACATATATATATATGTATATTCAACTGTGTTGAATAGTATTGCAACCTATTAGTAGTAATTGCATAGTTAGCAATTCTTTTCTTTGTAGATACTACAATAAATTTCATTGTTCTTTTATTATATTTTATAAGGAAAGGATCAATCAATTACTTCTTTATTACACTATAAACACTTTTAATAAAGAATATGTTTTACATTTTTATCATATGCCTTTTGACCTTTATCATAACTTTTGTATATACTTTTATATTAATTATATGTATCGTTTTATGTTTTATATCATAATACATATATTTCTTAGTTTAAATTATTCTTCTGAGAGAAATAAAATAATAAACCTCCAGTCTTCTTCTGTAGTATTTTCTAATTTAATTTATACCAGTTTATTTTACTAAAGACTTTAGTATTTTCAGTTTCATTCTTGTTTTATTCCTATCTTTTGGACAATATTAAAAACAATATCTTTTCTTTATGTTGATTTGTGTGGTTTTGACATCAAAGAGATGGTTGAACTTATAAAATAGTTTTTAACTTTTCCTTTGTTCAGTGCTCTGCACATGTTTAAATGATATGAATGTGAAAAATTCCTTAAAATACTGAAAAAATTCACCTGTAAAAACCTCTTTCTCTTGTCTTTTTTTTTTTTTTTTTTTTTTTTTTTGCGGCACCAGGGATTGAACTCACGACCTTGCACTTACCAGGCAGGCGCTTAGGCCACTGAGCTAGATCCCCAGCCCTTCTCTTGTCTTTTGTACAAATATTAGAGATGTGCCCAAAAGGAGGAAGCTGTTTTCCCTCTGAACCTATTTAGTTTCACTCATGTAATATCTCTACTACATTTTCAGTTGACTTTAGCAATTTTCACTCTCCCAGAACCTCTTATATAATATTAAGTTTTCAAATTGTTTAATTCTTTAATTTCCTCTGTAGTTTTGGTTACTTTCCATTTCTTCTCTAATATTTCATGTCTATGATATTCTTATCTTCTTATATTTTTAGAATTTTTTTGTTTGTAAAATAAAACGTTATTGTATTAACATATTACCCCTTTTTCTTCAAATGTGTTTTCTGTTTTTGTTTACTAATTCCACTTTTCCACTTTCATTACATTTCTCATATTTTTTGAAGTCCTAGAATTCAATGCCTATTCAGTTACTGTTTCTCTTATCTCTTCCTTCTCCCTTTAACCTACCCTTTATCTTTTCCTTTCCTTTTTTTCATTCTTGCCTGATTGCTGAAATTTTCCTTACTTTTTTGCTAAATAGTTTTTTGTTTAAAAACAGAAAACAAGTCACACAATTTCAGAATAACACTCTCAAAAAGAACATTTTCCACATGGTATGTTCCCATAATTCACATGCCATTATTATTATACACCCTCCAAACTGTAACATATAAATATAAAATCAGATTTTGTTATGCAGGATAAAATAAATGTCATCCAGCATTTTGAATAAATTGTTAGAAGAATGTTTCATAATGTATTAAAATACAAATACATATGCAAATATTAAGTAAGCTCTAATTCTAAATATATTATTTTCTGTTTTAGCACAATCTTATTCCATTGTAAAAACACAAATGTAATTCACAAGACATCAATCATAAATGTGAAAATCTGAAAGGATAAATAGAAATAATAATCCTTTCATTTTACATATTTTCCTATCACACTAATTTATTTCAGTTTCATCCCATTTCTCAGTGAAGAATTATTCACAGTGAGTTTAGGAAAAATACATGAGTATTTTTTTTTCAAAGATACACACAATTAAATTACTGTTCCTTTTGCAATGGTGATAGTAAAACGAAGATCAATAATTGAAATCTCTGGGTCATATTTGAAGAGGAATTTCTTATTCTGAAGCTGAACTGTGAGGAGGAAGCAGTAGCCTGTTGCCTACTAATAACTCTCCATATATTTGCAGGGAATCAACACAGAAAATATTTCTTAATTTTATCTAACATTAGGAATTACATACTTCATCAATAGAAGTAACTGCATGTGCATATAGATGAGGAAAAAATTTCTTTACATCATGTTTGATCATTGCAAACATTTGTAAGCATTTTGTTTATTCAATTTCTTGCAACATTTTCAGGCTTCATGGAATTTCATGCGTTAAATTTTCTATGTAGTTTGTAAGCATTTTAAGCTTTTTCTATTCATACATTTCATTCCTCTCATTCTAGGAGAGGCATACATTTCTCCCCAGTGAATATCAGATAAGATTTCAACTTCAATTCCCAATGGTCCTTATCCTATATTACCAAAGCAGGGAAAAACAGAAGAGAAGATAGACAGCTTCCTAAGTTATGCTCACACTTGCTTTAATAGTAAGATACTACAGATCATCTCTGTCTTGGTTATTTTTCTCTCATTGCTGAGACAAAATACTTCATACCCAAAATGAAGGAAGGAAAGATTTATTAAGCTTACAGTTTTTGGAAGTTTCAGTCCATATTTAGCAGGCTCCAAGGCAGGGTGGCATGGCTAAGGTGCAGCCATTCATGGTGGCCACAAGCAAAAAGGGCAAAAAAGGCAAAAAGAGGAAAAGTATGCATCCTTCCCTCCCTTATATTGTATGCAGGTTACCTGCCCCTGGGCAAGTGTAGCACTCACACTGCCAATCCCAGTACTAGACAATGAACCAATCACAAGCACTAGATTCAGCTGTCTCTATGACTGCATGAGGTTTTGGAGGGACACCCAGACACAAACTGTAACATCCCACCCCTGGCCCCACAAAGATTCATGTACATCCTTTATGCAAAAAAACATTTAGTCCATCTCTAAGAGTTGCCAAAGTCTTAACAGTTTCAGCATTGCTGAAAAGTCCAAGTCTTCTCTGAGATTTAAGGCAAACTGTTAGTTGTAACCCCCTGTACAAATGAAAACAAAGTTAAAACACTTCCGACATACAATGGTGCAAAATAAACATTACCACTTTAAAAGGTAAAAACATGGATACAAAGGATTGAAACCAAAACAAATCCAAAATCCAGCAAGGCAAACATTAAGTTCTGGAGTTACACACTCAGCATCTGAAGCAGTCTGGTTGTGAGCACTAAAAAGTTTAAGTGATTCCACCCCGATGGCACTTCTGGTGGTTATAGCACTCACAGCTCCTATCTTAAGCCCATTTTGCTCTCTCTTTGCAGGTTTCCTTAGACATTCCACATTCCTGACATTTCCAAACTTCTGGGTTCTCCACTGCATCTTTGACTTCACACTCACAGCTTCACATACTGCCCTCTTAGGTGCATACTGTCTGACCTCCCACGGCTTCTGAAATCAAGGTGGAAGCTGCCTTAGCCTCAGAACTCATGCATTCTGCATGTGCTTAAAACTAGCACCATGTGAATGCTGCCAAGTTCTGCTGCCAGTCAGAGCAGTAGCCAGGATTTCCTCTCTCTTGGTTGTAGGGGTCCAGTGTCTGGATAGCTGAGCACTCTGAACCTGATTCTGAGGAAGAGCTTCCCTATGTCACTTCCATTCTGGAACCTGGAGAAGATGTTGTCATTTTGGAACCTCATGTGGCCTCCATCGCCAATCTTGAACATAGCACTCTGTGAATTTCTCCTCCAACCAAAGTCTTTTATTTTTGCAGTTTTGAGGCTGCAAAGCATAGGAACCTGCTGCTGCTTGTGATGTCTAAGGCCATCTTTTATATTTTCCTGTTCTTTCTTAACAATAGAGAACTGAACTCTATCTTTGCAGGTCACAGCTTTACTGGAGCTTTTTGCCTGGCCAAACTCACAACATTTTAAATCATCCTGCTGGGCTCTTTGCTCTTGATTCACAACATAAATCTGGCTAAAAATTCCCAATAGTAGCCATGCAACTGCCTCAACATTAGACTGCCTTGAAATGTTTTCTGCCAGATTAATTAGTCTGCTGCCCTTAATCTCAGTCTCAGGCAAAGTCTCTGGACATAAGCAAAATACAAACAAATGTTTTGCCAAGCCATAGCACACATCATCTGGAGTCCAGCACCTGATGCAGTCCTTCCTGGGAGAAACCTCCAGAGTATGGTCTTCACCAGTTTTCTAGTCTTAGTTCTAACCAGAATCTCCCATGCAGAACAACCTAAGGCTTTCCAGCTCTACTACTTCAGGTGACATCTTAGAACCTTCCAAACTCTTCCTACAAGCCATTCTCAAAGGCTCTTGAACCATATGGTCAGGTATAGTCACAGCAATGACCCCACTGCACTAGTACCAAATTCTGTCTTGGTTCCTTTTCTCTCATTGCTTAGACAAAATACCTGATGCCCAAAATGAAGGAAGGAAAGATTTATTAAGTTTACAGTTTTTGGAGGTTTCAGTCCATACTCAGCTGGCTCCAAGGCAGGGTAACATGGCTAAGGGGCAGTTGTTCAATGTGGCTGCAAGCAACAAGAGCAAAATGGGCAAAAAAATGCAAAAGAGGAAAATCATACCTTCTTTGTTCCCCTATATTATATGTGGGCCACTCACCCCTGGATGGGTATAGCACTCACACTGCCAATCCCAATGCTAGACAACAAACCAATCACAACTGCTAGATTCAGTTGCCTCCATTTGGGGGGACACCAGACACAAAGCATAAGAATCTCATAAGTGTAAACTGCACTCCCTACCCATACATACGCTTTTCATCTTTTAGAATTTTTCCAATAAATTAGTAATACACTAGCTTGCTCTCTCATTACAAGGATGTTAATATAATTTAAATTCAGATAAGGGTAGTTTTGAAAATGAAAATAATTTCTATTGATAATTATATGAGGTTTGACAGGAAAATCAATACCTTTAGTTTGTACTACTACCACCCAAAATGACTATTATAGTTTGAATATTTTTGTCTCTTCCAAAGTTTGTGTGTTGGAAAAATCAGTCACCAATGGACACAGCTAGGAATGTGAATCCTAATGGTAGATGTTCACATCATGAGGTCTCTTGGCCTTATGAATGGATCCAAAATGAAACAAAAATGACTTTTGAAAGCGGATTTTTCTCTCTTGCCTATCTGTCTTTCCCCATGTCAGGAGATAGAGACACCAATGACTTGATCCTGAAAATCCAAGTCTCCAGACTAAAAACTAAATGTTGATTCTTTCTCATTTCCCCAGGCTAGATATTCAGTTATACTAACACAAATTAACTGAAACAAAATATGTGCTGCATACCACTGGCTTTTCAGGTTTAGTATGCATCAGAATTACTTGAATGGTTTGTTACTGCACAAGTAACCAGGCTCCACACCAGAATTTCTCATTCTATAGATGTAATGATTTAAATAAAGTCTTTCAAAAGTTCATGTTCATCAAACATCTCAGTGTTACCTTACATGGAATAATGGTCTTTGCATATGTAATTATGAGCCTCAAGGGTAGGTCGCCCTGAATTAGAGTAATTAGCAAAACCAGTAACATCCTCCTATGAGAAAGAAAGAAATTTGAGATCTTTACATAGCAGAGATTCACAATGAAGGTAATGTGAAGATAAGACTTGACTGCAGTGATAAAAAAGTCAAGAAATGTCAAAGATCACCAGTAATAAGAAACCATTAGGAAAATGGGACAGTTTTTACTCAAATTCTCCAGAAGGAAAATTTCTGCTGATATTTTAACTTTACACTTTCAACTTCCTGATTATGGCAATTTTTTATGGCAGTCCTTTGGAAACAAATCCACTGGTTTTGAGATGAGGTAGGAAATTTGCACTTCTAACAAGTTCCCAAGTAAGACTGGTCCCCTTCCCCAATTTAAGAACCCATGCTGAATACATACATACATACATATGTACATATACATATGTATAGTAACTAAAGCAGATAACAGGAATTGTAAAATTAATTGCTGTGATCTCATATGATACATCTTCATTGAAAACTTTTTATCACTTCACAGAGAAGTAATTTCTTGCATATCAGAATTCCCGGAACACTAACTTGTAGTATTCAAACTGCAGGCAATTATTTTTTGTCCTTACCTAAACATCTTAATGGAACAATGATCTGTGTCCTTCAGTTCTATCTTACCTTACATCACAGACACACTGTAAGTGCTTAATAATTGAGGTAATAAATCAATGAGCAAAACATGCATAGTATTATGTTTATGTTAGGTAGTATCTTGATTATTTACTCTGATTCCTTAAGAAGTGATTATATTTTTCAAAATGTAAGTATAATATAGTATAGAATGAAAGGAACTAACTATGGCCTTGCATTATTAATGAAAATTACCACAATTTGGTCTTACTATTTTTCTGAGTATTCATAGAAACTTACTCCATTTCTAAGGGCTTATATTGCCAGTAAGACTGACACATGGTAATTTTTCCTATTATATTTTGTGACTTTGAATAGTATCCATAGTAACCTCATAGAAATTCTTTCATGATAATCAAACCATGACCACTGAACTGTGTTACTAGTCTTCATATATTTAATTATATGTTATGATTTGGGTCTAGATTTCCACCCAAAGCCTCATGTGACCATAGCGCTTTTTCAGTGGTGGCTGAATCTGGATTGTGTGATGCTGGGATTAATAGTGACTGATTAATAAATCAGTCCACTACTAGTTTGGCATAGTTCTGGCTAGGATTAAGGGTATGAGTGCTACACTTGCCTTGGGGTGGGTAGTCTGCGTACAATATGAAGGACAGAAAGAGTCTTGTCTTTCCCCTTCCTTTTTTGCTTCTGCTATCTTGTGGGTGCCATGAAGTTTTTCCCTCTGTGATTGCCCTCTGCCATGCTGTACTGCCTTGGAGCCAGCTGATTATGGACTGAAACCTCTACAAACTGCGAGCCAAATTAAACTTTCTACCTTTAACTTTGGGTGTTGGTTATTTTGTGTCAGCAATGAAAAATGTAACTAAGACATTATAGTTCCTTTCATTTCCAACTAATAGAAGAATTTATGAAAAATAGAAGTTGTATGGATTTCTCTATCACTTTGGAAATGGATTTTCCCTGTATATTTTATTCTAATAAACATCCATAGAAGTTTTAACATGATGGGAACTCCCTACCCACAGAGAAGATATCCTGGACCTGAGTAAATGAGCTCCCTCCCTTTCATGCAGTAATAAGGTAATAGATGTGATATTTTACAAAGAAAAAAGAGGACTGTTTTTTTTTAATAATAAACTATTTCAAACTTAAATTCAATGAAAAATAGTTTAATGATGATAGCATAAGTACTTTGATAGGTTTAATAATTGATTAATAATTGATGAGATATTTGTTTTTATTGAGAGATGCTGAGGAAACAGGTTAATAAATTTTCTGTATAATATTTCTTGGAGTTAAAGGAAGACATTTGGTTCCAAGGTTATGAATGGCAAGATTTTTATAATGCCAATTCACATTGTTTTTGAGAAATTACCCTCAATGTTGTGTATCATTTGGCATAGAAAAGTTTTTCTGCATCCATGGAAGCTTATGGCACCAAGTCCTTCATTTATCCTGGTACAGGGTCACAATTTGAGTGACCCACCTCTTTTGACCAGACCCACCTCCTAATAGCATATTCAGCTCTGGATTCCTCAATAGATTAATTCTATTAAAGAGTACAGCACCTCCATGATCAAATCACCTTCGGAAATCCCCATCTCTGAAGACATAAAATTTTTGACTGACATTTTAAATCTATACTATAACACCTGGAATAGGATCTCAACTCTTCTATCTAACCTCCTTTTATAGCTGTGGCATAGGATCAAGTGCTAGATAATGGAAAGAAAATTTTAGGAATGACATTCATTGAATTTACTCAATTATTGAGTTTATTCGATAATCTTCTAAGATGTCTTAGGTTCCTGTCATTTTGGGGGCTGGATCTCCATGTAGCCAAGGCTGGCCTGCAAATTTTGATACTGCCTCAGTCTCCCTAGTCCTATGATTACCAGCATGTGACCTCATGCTTGGTTCATAGTTTCTGCTATTTTCAAGTCTATTTCCTAAGCCTTCCATGTATTCTGCACAAGGCATAGTATATAAAACTGATACTTTTAACGAGACTTAATGTCATTTTCTAAGTGTTATTTGCTAAATTTAGTAAAATTATAAAAAGTGATCATATGAACATAAGCACTGGGATAATTTTTAGTTTGTTTTGAGATGCTGAAAATTGAAGCCAAGGCCTGGGTACATGCTATATGTACTCTATATCTTCAGGATCCTTGATGATTTTAAATCCACTGCTGAAATTATCCTTGCTAGTAAGAACTGAGTTTAGATAAATTGTCTGACAGATATGAAATCAATAAGATGGTTCAAGTGTTCTCAAATATATTTCATATTTGATGCAACTGGAAAAAGATATTCCAAGTGTTTTTTTTTTATTCCTTCATCTCCATGTCAATATATTGTATTGAGAAATGTGTAAGCAACTG
>RJWT010051243.1:0-10722 GCA_004365215.1 Cuniculus paca
AGATGTATTTACATTTCCAGAAATCTGGATGATAGAGCGAATAGCCCACAATATTCCCTATTTTCTTTTTATTTCTTTTCCCTAGTGCTATGGTCAAGAATTATCTAATTTAATTGGAGAGTAGATACACAATCACGGAATGTCAAATAGGAATAAACTATCCTGCAACAAAGGAGAGGTAACACAAGAGCATGAAAGGCCAAATAAAGGAAATAGGACAGGAGTAAAAATATGAAAACATAGAAAAACTTGGGTTAGTGTGATGGACTGAAAACTGATGGTTAATTTAAACACCAACCGAACTGAATCAGCATGGCACTGAGTGTAGATGGCCCACCCAAGGATTGTTGGCAGTATAAAAAGGAGACCCGTAGAGGAAGAATTGTTGTTGTTGTTGTTTGGAGCTGTTGGTTCTCCTGGAGGAGCTTGTCATGCTGGCTTCCCTGATATGAACTCAGCTGTTATCATTAGAGGACCTCGGGACCTTGTCACTGAGCATGGCTGTGGTTCACTTTGGGGGAGCTCTGGTCCTTACATTAAGCATTGCTTCCTGGCTCTGAAGGGGAAGGTGTATGTGGTTCAATCTCCAGGAGAAGCTTGTCATGCTGGTTTCCTGATGTGAACTCAGCTATTCTCTTCATTGGAGAAGCTCAGGACCTCGTTGCTGCTTAGGATGGCTGTGGTACTTTTGGGGGGAGCCCTGGTTTTTATTTTGAGCATCATTTCTTGGCTCCATTGTAGAACCCTCAACCTACTGACACAGATCTTTCACCCCACTGGCACAGACTTTCTAGCTTCCACCACTTACCTTGGGGGTCTTCCTGGCACAGATGCATAAAACAGACCTACATGAGTCGTTGTGGGCTCCAGGTCTTCAGTTAGACTTATGGGAGGCATTAGAATGGGCTCTAGGTTTTCAGCTGACCCTTGGCTAGATTCTCTAGGTCTTTAGAGTGTAGATAGATTTCCTGCACTTTCTTTGTATTTGATGCCTTGGGTGACCATTATAAATAACCCTATAAATTACGTGTCCTGTATTGTCCTGTTCTTCTTGCAATGCTTGACTACCACAGTTAGCTAGAATAAAATTGAGTGTATTCCGTGTAAGTAAAGCAATCTTTAAAAGCAAAGACCAGACATTATATCATTCCTCAAGCTTCTGAGCCTGTCTTTAGTTCCATTCACAAAACCAAATACTTTCTACTCTTGCATCCCCAAGACTATGTTTCTTCCAATCACAGAAGAAACCCACTCCTTCTCTTGATAGTCAATTTTATTTTGAATTATTGTTTTAAAACTAAACAGGACCTCAGATGTAATTCAATTTAAACTCCTTATTTTACAAAGGCAAAAAAGATAAAAGATGGTTTTTCCCAAGTCAGATGGGAAAAAACGGCAAGTCATTCTAGAATACAGGGGTCCTAAAATCCATTCCAGTGGAATTGAGTAATGCAGGCTATTAACAAGGCAGTGCTTGCTAACTCTCAACTTCAGTGAAAGCTCAGTCATCTGGGTTACAATTTTCTTTCCTCATACATACTAATTATTGCTAATGTTTCACTCTGATGAAATAAAAAACACCATGATTTTATGGTCCATACCAACTCTGACATTCTTTCCTGGTTTCAGATAGCTTTCATCAGAATTCAGGACTAAAAAATATTCAGAGGCTTTGTATTTTTTTCAGTTTTGATAGGATTTCATTTCTTCCATAGTTTCTCTGAATCAAACTTGAAGATTGATAATTTGGATTTACCTTCTTTTCTTATTTGTTAATTTGAATAAGAAATAACTACATTGCTTCACTTGTCATGTAAGTCCACAGTTTTCCCACGGTATTAGCAAAAGAATTTTTGCTTTTTCCTTCCACCGTCCACTGTTAATTCTTAAAATATGTATTATTTGTTGACTTAAAAATTGCATAATCTTTATTTTACTCCTTGACTTTGCTTATCTTATTAATTTTCGTTCCCTTCACTTGCTTCTTAAATATTTAACTTCTTCTTTGTACCTGAATTGAACTGTTATGTGGATTTAAGAAGAAAATGAAATAATTTTTCTAGGAGCCTCCACTGAAAAGCTTTCATGCCTACTTTCATTTACAAAGGTCTGCCATTAATTATAAAAGCAATTGGAGATTATGTTTCTCTACTGTGACTGCATAACTCTGGCAAGGCATAGCCTTGTTCAACAATGACCCATCCTCGTTCTGCAACCACACTCCAAGTAACTCAAGGGGAAGATCAGTATATTCCAGTAAACAATCACAGAAACCAGACATGCTTCCCAACCTAACAAAAATCTTAAATTAGTTTTCATTTATTATAAAGAGACTCAGAGCAATAATTTGAGAAATTGCACTATATCAGGTTTTTTAAAGGCTTCAAAAGGAAATTTAGATCTTATAAAAGAAGGGTAAAAAAGTTATACAGATAATTTTCTGGTACAACTAAGATATGCACAAACACATCGAAACTTATGAAAGCTAAAAATGTCACATTCTAGCTTCAGT
The DNA here is from genome assembly GCA_004365215.1 of Cuniculus paca. Taxonomy (NCBI): domain Eukaryota; kingdom Metazoa; phylum Chordata; class Mammalia; order Rodentia; family Cuniculidae; genus Cuniculus; species Cuniculus paca. Next base: position 2,513 of record RJWT010051243.1, read on the forward strand.
GTTTAGATATAGTTTATGAATGATCAAGTAGTCAATGCAAACTGTTCTGGAAGTTCACCTCTTTGTTTCAGTAAGAAGTCGCCAATCTCTTATCTGCACTTCAAATACCAAAATCTCAGAAAATTGAAAAAAAAGTGTTAAACTTATTTTGAGCCAAAATTTATGCAAAATGAATTTGTCTTACATGATTAACACTGATGCTAAAATTCTAATATTTATTTATTTTACTTCATATGAATACCCACAAAACATCCTGTAGAAGTCTTCATTATTATGTTTAATTATCAAACATCATCAGCCCTTGCAATTGGCATTATATAATAGAGAGTAAGCATACTATATTGCCTTTCTAAAATTCAAAGATACTTAAATTCCAAAATGTATTTTGTTCAAGGTATTTGAATGTTAGTATCTTAATTTATCTAGAAATTTATACTTTTTCATGGATTTTTACTTATATAACTATACTTTTAAAAATATAGCATGAGGGCTGGGGATCTAGCTCAGCGGTCTAAGTGCCTGCCTGGCAAGCGCAAGGTCGTGAGTTCAATCCCCAGTGCCGGAAAAAAAAATTAAAAATATAGCATGTTACATACATTTTTAATTTAAAAATTGAAGTTTGAGGCAGTTGAGTGGCCTCTGAAGGATTATAAAGCCAGTAATAGCCAGGCCTTAAACTCATGACAAAATGAAAAGCCATTTATTTGATTGAACTTATTAAGTACCCAATATTGATTGCTTAACATATCTGTGGTTTTCTTTTTTTCCAATGTATTTTTTTTATCTAAAGTTATTTATTTAGTACCTGAAGAAAACAACTGTTCATGAAATTTGAGGGACAGTTTCTAATTTTGGTGAATATCAATGAGTGTTAAAAATATTTAAATGTCTTAGGTGAAACTGGTCTGGTTTTTAGTTTATCATACACTATCAAACACTAAAGAACCCAACTATCTATTGAAATATTTTTATAATTACCTTTAATGTCTTCAGCTACAAAAACCAAAACTAAATTATAAAAAGCAATTGTTTTTCTTTTCTTAAATGACTGTATGATTAATTTATAAATTTTAGGCAGTTTAGCTGAATAATAAGTATCTGAAGCACTGCTGATTGCTCTTAGCCAGCTTCTACTTCAGAGAATTCCTAAATTGGAAGTATTTTCAGAGACCACTGACCCTTAGTAACCTCACTAACAGAGGTCCAGAGAAGAGATGAGTCTTATGACTGGTCACATATAAAATTTACTAAGTTTTATTAACTTCTTGTCACTGAGACATAACATTGAGCACTCACAACTTAGAAGAGGAGAGGTTTAATTTGGTTCATGGTTTCAATGAATTCAGTCCATGGTTGGCTGGCTCCAAGATAGAAAGATCATGGTAGAACCCAGGGTAGCCCCAGAGAGGAAAGGGACCACGGAACATACATGGTACCTAAGTCAAGCCTCCTTCATTAACCCAGATACACCCAGATGCACACTTTACTGATACATATTACAATAAAATAATAGAAAACAGACTAAATCCAATAAAGTCAAAGAATAAAAGCCTGAATAGGATTCTTACAGCAGAAGAAATAATACTAAGAATTGGCAAATGAAAATACATAAAATTAAAAAGCTTCTTAAGAGCAAAGGAAATGAGTATCAGAGTAAAGAGACAGCACACTGAATGGGAAAAATGCCAGCTACTTTTAAGCCAGAGGCTCAACATCCAGAATATATGAAGAATTAAAAAAATCAAAAGACCATATAACCCTATAAAAATGCAAAAATAAACTGAGCAGATACTTCTCCAAAGATGTACAAATGGTCAGTAAGTATACGGGCAAAATGTTAATCATCAAAAAAACATAAGTGGCATTTGATGTTAGCAGCAGTAAGTCAGACACACAAATTTAGGTATTGCATGACTTTTCTTATATGAGAAATCCAACATATAAATAAAGAACAACCTAAAAGACAGATAATAGGAAGTGAATAGACATCTTTTTCAAATGGGAAAGGGATCAAGAGATGCAGGAATGGAATCAAGAGATGTGGGAAAGGGGAAAGAAAGGAGGGGAAAGGGGATTTTAAAAAGATTGAAAGTGTGTCATGTACAAGTGCCAACTCCTCACAAGCAATGTAATCACATGTAATGTAAATGTGTAATAATAAAAAATAAAAACTGAAATTTAAAAAAACTACATTAAAATTCCATCTGATTCCAGTTAGAAGGGCTATCATCAAGAATACAAAAAACAATAAATGCTAGCAAGGGTACAGGGAAAAAGTAATCCTTATATACTATGATTGAGAATGCAAATTAGTACAGCCAGTATAGAAGTCAGTGTGGTGGTGGTCTTCCAAAAAAAATTAAAAATAGAACTACCATATGAGCCAGTTACACCTGGCTTCCATATATACCCAAATATATCAAAGTCAAAGAACTACAGTGATATCTGCATATTGTTCTTTATTGAAGCACAATGCACAATAATGATGCTATAGAATCAGTTCAGGTACCTGTCAGTGGATGGGTGAATAAACAATATGTACACATATATACATACATATTCTATACATATATATAGAAATATTATTCACCTATGAAGAAAAACAAAGACTTCATCTGCAAGAAAATGGATGGAACTGAAGATCTTCCTGTTGCATTAAATAATTTAGACTTAGAAAAATATTTGACATTTTTCTCTTGTGTGGAATCTAGGGGGGAAATGATGACATATAAGTAGAAGGGAGATATAAGAGGAAAGGGAGGAGATCAGGAGTAGAGAAAAGTAAGAAAAGTCAATAGGAGGGGTGATATGATCAAAATATCTTATATACAAGTATGAAAATGCAACAATGAAGCCTATTATTGTGTACAATTAATATGCACTAATGAAAATATATTTAATTTTTTAAAAAAATCCAAACAAAATTTTAAGGTAGGAAAATACAAATTAGGAAGCCCCATCTAAATTTGTCATGAAACTATTTATATATTATTTTTTTCCATTTATTTATTTTTAGCTGTCTATATGGTCCACAAAACTTAATATCTTCTGGGAGGCAAATTCTCTCTCAATTTTCAATTTCTAACAGTTCTTATTTTATATTTATTTGATCATTATTTATCTGTTTGTTGTATCTACTTATAGAGGTCAAATATAAGTGTCTTTCCTTGAGCAAAGTGGAACTCTCCTTGCATGCATGAGAAATCCCTTTGACCTGGACATCTGTAACTTTCATTTTGCTTTTTTCTCACCATGTAGTAAGTTTTTTCAGGAACTTTCCTGGTTTTTTTCTTTCTGTTTTATCAGATATTAATGCCATAGATTCTAGATATACTTCCTCTTTGTTTCTGTTTTTTACCCTAGTTGCACTCTTCATTAGAAAAGTGAAAAATAGTCACAAGTAAATTATTATTATTGTTAGTTATTATTAATGAAACTTGTGATGTGAGGCTTGAGACTGAAAATTAAAGTGTTAAATGTTTACATTAGAAGATGACAGCAACCAAAATACAAATCTTAAGAATCTTGAGAACTGTGTAAATAAATGACATATAATGAACCCAAAGACAAAAAAAGGAATATTTATAAAATATTTAATTAGCACATTGAAGACTATTATAATTGAAGACTATCAAAATCCTGATTAGTTTATTATTATCAATATGATAGCCAGGCATAATGGCACATGCCTGTAATCTCTGTACTTATGAGGCTGAGCCAGGATATTCTCCATGAGTTTGGTCCCAGCCTGGGCTACATAAGTGAGTTCAAGTTCAGTCTGCTCTACATAGCAAGACTTTGTGTCAAAAAACTTGTTGCCAGCATGGAACATGTATATCTCTAAAGACATGAATTCTAGAGAGCTTATCCACTTATAATCATTGTGATCACTAATACATTTGAATTCTACCCACCATTCAACTTTGTACTATCTATATATACTATTTTTTTCTTAATGCTTTCCTATGAAATTTGCACTTACTTTACCCCATTCAAATTTTCATATTCATTTTAACCTACATGCTCTCTTCCTTTATTTTCAAAGATTTGTGAAGAAAATTTAAAACACGTGTATAAATTAACAAAGTAAATTCAATCCACTGTATTCCCCTCCTGAATAAAAAGTAAAATTTAAATATCTAGATTTAATCATTTTCACCTTATAATTTCTGTTCAATGGCCATTTTTTCACCAAACAAATAAGAAATTTGTCTTCTCTTCTGTTTGCTGAACATACATTTAGGATTACCATCCCTGAAGCAGTCAGTCACTGCCATATTGCTTAGTATATAGTCACATAATTATCCTAAAGATTTGGTCTCACAAATCACATGCACTGAGATAGGAGAAGCAGTCATTGCCCACACAGAAAAAAAAAAATCTACATGCTGATGCTATAAAAATGGAGATGGCTTTTGGGCAAGAAAGAGCAGCAGCTGTCCACTACAGATGGTCTGGCAGAGGTTAGAGGACCCCCTCGCTGTCACTGTCTACACTGTGCCCAGATTTCACCAAAACTGGTCTGTCACTTCTCATGTTAAGCACCCAAAATGTTTGAATTTCAGGAGTTTCATAAGATAGGAAAATGGGAACACGCTGACAAAACTAAGTATAGTTAACTAACCCAAGCAGGACTTTTGTCAGCAATTGCTAGAAAATGAAAACAAATTGTAGAGCAAAGAAATGATCTGAAAGTGATTTACCAGGTCAGCCATTCACAGTGGTGAGGGCTGACTTAATCAGTTACTGCTACCAGAGAGAAAATAATAAGACTGTGTTTTAACAGTTGTCTAGAAAACTACCCAACTGGGTGTCCCTGAAGCATCTCCTCTAGTGAATGTCTCCATTCTAGCATGCTGTGGAAAAAGAACTCTTCCCTTCTCCAAGCTCTCAGCCTTGTAACTTAGCCAGAGTGCCCTTGGGAGCTTTCTTGTAAGACTTGTCTGAAGAAACAGGGTAATGTGATGCTGAATGTACAAAAACACATACACATTAGAGAAAAATAAAATTGTCTGAATTTTTTAAAATGGGAATTTCAGAAACTTTAAGATTGTTAGTCACTGCACAGCATTTGCTTCTTACTGCACTGCAGAGAAGCCATTAGGGAAATGATTTAAACACTGTTGGATAATGAAGGTTTTTGTGTCTATTAGCATGCTTCTAATTGTATATTCAAATAGTGAGGTACTTAAAGTGATGGTGCTACATACTCAATGACCAAGAAAAGAGCAATAGAGACAGCATGGTCTATTGGATTAAGAACCCACAAGGCTCCATCATTCTCCCTCTGCTACCGAGGAAAAGTTGTTCAGCTGTGCTCTGTCCAAATTTCTCCATTTGCAGGAAGACATAAATTACTGGTAACATAATGACAATAGAAATGTCAGACACTGGATGTAGATGTATTATATAGATATATATGTATTTATTATTTATAGTGCTCTTATGTGACTATATCAAATATGAAAATTGAATAGGAAAAAATATATGCTACTGAGTAACTTGGGCTAAGAATATAAGTATAAAGCATGATTATTAGAGGAAATGAAACATCCTACTCCTGCAAAAGAATGGAGAAGATAAATTATGGTCATCTTATGAACAGGTCTAGAATTAAAATATCCCACTGAACTCTAAAAGGGAACTTGCTGTGCAGGTAGTCTGAGTCAATGAGTTCATCATTCCAGATATACTCACTGCATAAAGCACAAGTCTTTTTTTAAAAGGAGAGCTAATAACAGGATGACCATTGTCTATCTGACTTCTGCAATTTCACTCTTCCCTATTACTTCTTCTTTTCCTCTGATTGACCTTTTAATAGCTTCTCTTCCTCTGTCTGGCCCTTACATCCTTAAGATTTTCCCAGGATTCCATTTTCAGATCACTTTTCTTACTGATCTAAACACTTTCCCTGAGACTGTCAATTACATCCATGATTTCAAATTCAGTTGTATGCTATTATCTCCCAGGTGAGTCCCCAAATTCATTTTGCCAATTGCCTACTTGAACCCTAGAAGACTCGAAGGTACTTGATGCTGTACGTGTATTCAATGAATCTCATTATGCCATTTGCTTCTTTTCCATTCCAATTTACTCTTCCTGTAATCCCTAATTTATTAAATAACAGTTCACTCACACCAAATACCATCTTCCTACATAGACATTCGGTCTGTACCACTCACGTTTTCTGTTTCTGGGACACAATACTCAACATCTACAACTCAAAGGTTTAATTTGGCTCAGCGTTCAGAAGACCCAGTCCATGCAAGATTGGCTTCAAAACAGAAACTCCACAGTGGAAGAGCCTCACGGAAGAAAGTTGCTCATTTAATGATAGTCAGGAAGAAGAGAAAGAAGGGAAGACCTGAGGAGAGAGATCTACCCTCCAAAGGCATGTTCCAATGGCACATCTCTTCCAATCAGGACCTATTTCCTAACAACACATTTGACTGTGAATTCATCAATGGATTTATCTGCTGACAAGTATAGCATCATCACGATGCAACCACTATCCAAAACTGTGACCTCTGAACACAAAACCTTTGGAGGACATTCGAGATCTAAACTATAACAATGTCTGAATATGTTCTGTTCACTCTGAAACAGTCCTTCCCACTTCTGCTACAAATTTCTTAGATGAGGACCCATTTACCTTTTACTTAATCTACCTTTTCATCTGTAATACATTTCCCAGCCTACCTGCATATCCTCTTTTACTTTCCTACCTTACAAATTTATGCTATTGCTCTTTATAAATCCCCAGTACCTTTCCAGTGACTACCAAAAGCCCATGCTACTCATCTTCTTTGGTTTTAGACTTATGTCTTTGCTCCATACTTTGCCTACCTCCTTAGGTAAACATTGTTCAAACCCTGACCATGGCATGCTTGTCCATACAGCCATGATTTTATTCAGGGTGCACTATTGATATTAGAAGCTTTCCCACAAACTGCTTCTTGAAGGAAGCCTATCCATTATTCAGTACTCATTAAATAACTCATATTCCCTATTGTCTTAGTTACTTTTCTCATTGCTGAGATAAAAGATCTGACACCCAAAATTAAGAGGAGACATTTATTTCAGCTCACAGTTTGTAGAGGTTTCAGTTCACATCAGTTGGTTCCAAGGCAGGGTGGCATGGCAGAGGGGCATCGCAGATGAGGAACAATCCATGGCAAACCAGGGCAGGGAGAAGACAGAAAGCAGCAAAGTAGCAGCAGCAGAAGTGGAAGCCTTAGCAGTAAGCAACAAGCAGCAACCACAGCAGCCCTCTTTCCGTCCCTTATATTCTACCTAGGCTACTCACTCTTAGTGAGGGTAACACTCATAGGCAGGACGGGGCACCCTTAATCCTAGTATTGCACCATGAATCAATTCCAGGATCACACTCGTAGTGCTAGTATCATGCACTGTAGGTCCAGTCATCTCCTACACTTGTGACCACATGTGGCTTTGGGGGGACATCTAGATATCATAACACTTATTATTACATAAATGCTTGCTCCTTGGATGGATTCCCTTCCATAAACACTATTATTAGTTACCATATTATAGGCTGAAAATATCTGCTTACTTCTCTCATTTTCTTTTCTATTCTAAGATTCTCAATGGGAAAGATAGTATATCTTACTTATGGGATATATATGGACCCTCACTTCGAGCACGGACCATGTTACATCAAATTAAAAACCAGTAAATATAGCTAAATGTAAGACCCAAAACTCCAAAAGTTTGAAGTAAATTAGATAGTCTATGTTTATGTCCAAAATTATTAAGCACATTTTCAACACTGAAAATTAAACTAGAATTTTTTCATCCTCAATTTCTTCATCTATCAAAAAAAGTGTTTTGAAATAGGTATCTTCTTGGATTTTAATCAGAATTTTCATTCTGTAGATGCATAATTCAGTGAATTAGGGTTGAAGTTTTATGTCAAGATAGTTTCTGTCCACATTTAATAGAAAATTATCATATTCACTCATGAGAAGAATCCATGTTATAAAGATTCAACTCTTTCTAAAAGAAACTGTATGTTAAGTCAATCCCAAGAGGATTTTATAATTTATGTAAAAGTTATCATATAATTATAAAATTTATAAAACATAGATGTAACATTTATGTGGCTATTAGTTGTTAAGAATATGTAAATGTACACATACACAGAAAGAAAGAGGGCAGAGTAGTACTTTTGAAAAATAAAAATGAAGACT
>RJWT010051244.1:0-10709 GCA_004365215.1 Cuniculus paca
GTGCTGATGCCAGAAGTGGTTAGCAGTCTTGGCCCTGGGCATAACTTGCCCAACTCTAAGATGGAGCCTGGCCGATCACTCTCTCCCGTGGGGCAGAGAGATGGAGTTTCAAGCACTCACCAGCAGCCAGAACAGATCTCCATGTCTGCCACTCTCCTTCACCAATGTGCCTCTCTGCAGAGACCTCTGGGTTCGACCGCAGCTGCGACCATGACTGCAACCACGACCACGTGTCTCCAGGCTCAGCAGCTTTTCTGGCAGGGTGAATCCGGCTCCAGGCTAAGGCACCACCAGCCATCACCTTCTTCTTCATTTAAATTGTTTTTAATCTCTTTGTAGGCTTCAATTCATATTTTAGATTCTTCCTTGGTCCAGGGGACCCACTTCCTTCCTTCTTGTCCTCTCCATGATGTTATATTCCAGCATCTGAACTGTTTCTCTCATAGATACTGTTTACTCTGCTGCTTACAGTTCTGCCATCTTTAGCTCCTCCCCTTATCTCATATTCTTTATCCCTTAATATTTCTACTGGACTCTTCATGTTTCATCAGCCTTATCATATAAAACAGACTTAAGTTTTCTTTGGTTCTTTATTTTCTTATGCAAATTCCTATATCACATAAAATTATATTAAATAAATTAATAAGATTTTCTACTGTTAATCTGTATTTTCATATAGATCCCAATGATGAACTTAGAATATTAGAAGGGAAGGATATTTCTCCTCTCTTTGGAAGACAATTGATTTTTCCAAAGGCGTTTTATTTACAGATCAACCAATCAGTTGATCCATCCACCCATTCATCCAACAAACCAACAAGTATTTCTAAAGCTTTTATAAGGGATCTCTCAACCCAATATGTTTTGTTTACTTCACATTTTTCCTTAATTTAATCAAATAAATGGAAATGCATTTACATTATTATTTCAGCTCAGCTGCTCCCCCTACCAGCAAACATGCAAAAGAACTTGCATGGTTTTTGATATCTCTGTGCCGTTACCAGACTTCCATCCTGACAAGACCATAGAACGTACATATGTGATGGACATTCTGTTCATAGTAAGATATGGGGAAGAAAATGTCACGTGAATCCTTAGTGTTCTTTTGCAGTGACAAACATGAAATAGATTCCTTCATTTAAAAGTGTCATCTATGTGCTGTCAATGTTGAGCAAGTAAAAGTCACATCAATTAAATGGACCTCCTAAAGTATGAGATCTAAAAGAAGTTAGACTAGTTACCTATCCTCTAAGGTTTTTTCAGGTGGAAGTTATAAATAGAATAACTATTATAAACATATTATGAACATATTTATTGCTCATTATTAACACTGTAGTGCTCTTTGAGGCAAAAATAAGACACACTTTATTACAGATGATGGGGACTTAGGCTCTTATCCTGGTTCTTGGCAGCCTCAATAGCATCAGAATGGTAGAATGTACTTTCGTACATGCTTCACGTTGGGGATTATTGATACTTTGAACCAATTTTGTGTGAGAAGGAGTGACACCTTGTGTATGGGGCATCTTCTGTAGTTTAAGGAGCTACAAAATTTTTTTGTCTATCCCAAGATACATCCCTGCTCCTGCAAACATTGCCAGTAGTAAATATGGTTGCTTAGTCATAGCAACTGAAATTCCACTAATTAGGAATTTACTTATGTTAATAAGGATCCTTTTTAAGATGCAATTCCTTCAAGATGGCAATTGCTAATTCACAAATTTTCTTAATCTGATTTTTCTCTGTGACATCTAGACTGGTCTCTCTAAAGGAAATAGAAGGAAAATTTGCAGTTTGGTGTGTTAAGGGGTGAGGGTGAGGGTGAGGGTGGGTGGAGAGCAGATGCAAGATAAGAGGAGATAATTGAAGATATGTTTTCTTTTAATTATCAAAATCCTTCATGCAGTTCAGTGGAATCAGTTTGTGTAGTCACGCTATTCTTACAAGCCATGTGACTTCAGAATGTTGCTTTTTTCCCATATATATCAGTCAACAAGGGGACAATAATAATAATACTTGCATTAGAGAATTTTATGTTGAGTGAGTTAATGCATGTAAAGATTTCTTTTTTTTTAAGATTTTTTTTAAGATTTCAATACATAGAAAAAACTTAGCAAATGATAACTCTTTTGAATAATTTAGGAAAAAACCCAAGAATTTCTTTTTTTATTTTTATTTTAAAAAGATTAAAACAAAACACAACAATAAAAACAAAACAAAATAGTAGAAACAATGTAAGATTTTGAAACAAGTTGATAGGAAGTTAACAATAGTCACTATATTGCATATTGTTATCTTCAAAATAGTTGGTCAGATTACAAGATACAGGCATGTGAAACAGATAAATAACAAAAATCACAGTTTCTTTTCCTGAACTAATAGGATCAATAGTACAATTGTCTTAGTTATCTTGTGTGTGTGTGTATATATATATATTTTTTCCCCTCTTTCTTCTTTTCTCTTTTTCCCCATCCCAGTTTTGGCTTCTTGTGGAGTCTCTTCCTATTCCCCATGGCAGACCCTGGCTCACGGGAAGGCATGATTCCTCAGTAGCAACTTCTTTGCTCCCAGTAGTGAAAACCATTCAGTCATGGAAACTCTCCATTCTATGCATATGCTGACACAAAGTCACCAATTAAATTTTCCTGATACATAATTATTTAAAGACTTGAATAATTCTGCAGCCATGGTATTGGTTGGCAACAAAAATGCATATAACATTTTCTTTTGCACATCCTCTTAAAAATATATCACATAAAATAAGCATTGTTGCTTTATCAACATTAGTAGACTAGTTGAGTTGGATTTTGTATTATGATGACTTATTAATGCTCTGTAACAATTGCACCTCAGTACCCTCTGCCATTTCATCAATTTGTCTAGTTATGATGCTAACAGAGGAACTTGTGCCACCTTTTGAATTGTAGCCTCTTCTAAAAGTTCATTACAAATATCCTTAGCAGTGGGCAGGATCAACTCTTAAGCAATAGTAATGGGCTTTTTAGCTTTAACAATGAAGCTAGGCACTGAAAATAATGCTCTTAGTGCAGACATCTGATGAATTGGAGGCCTATTAAAGTCTATTATTGAAATTGCTTCTGTTCTTTGTGCTTACATTTTTTTTTCATTTGAAAAACTCCAAAGACTTGTCTCTTAATATAGAGTACTTGGTCTCCAAATGGTAAAGTGGTTTGAATCTTTTATGGGTTCACTAGGTAGCAGGTCACTACCTGTTTTACAAAGTGGGTTTAGGAAATGAGAATCACCTATTGGAATGAACAGGTAATTTAAGATGGACTCATTAAACAGACATATTTTTGTTGGCAGCTTTTTAAAAAAGCTCTCCAGTGATGTTTGTTTTTCATTCATTTTGATGAGGGTTAGCTGTGGTCTTAACAAAACTGACTGAGACAAGTGTGAATGGTGAAAAACATGCACAAGATGGAAGTTTAAAATAGACTAATACCACACACAAACTAATATAGGTGTCAGGTTCTAACTTAAAACCCGTCACTAGATGCAATAGTATAATTGAAGTATGTCAACCTGCTTGCCACTATAAATCCTGTCATTGGATGCAATTCATCCTTACCACTCACTAACAAGGTTTTGATATGAATCTGCAATACAATTGATTTATTATGGTCTCTGTGCAGTCAAAACTCTTTGATGATGTTAATCTGAATTTTCCACTTGTCCCCAGGGCTAGTAAAACCATCTCGGTTGCACTTCAGATCACGAGGTATTAGGTTTTCACAAAGAACACAGCCTAGATAGTTCACATACACAGTTCACAGTAGGGTTTGAACTCTTATGAGGATCTGATGCCACTACTGATCTGTCAGAATACAGAGCTCAGTTGGTATTTGACTGCTGGACAGTGGCTGTAAATATAAATGAAGCTTTGCTAGCTCACCTGCTGTGTGGCCCAGTTGGCAGCATGCCACAGATATGATGTAAAGGATTGGAAACCCCTGATGTAAGGAAGGCATAACATGGTTGGTAACTTAAAGGAGAAAATACAATATAGTGCTTTTATTTGAAGTTTGCATGGTTTGCTTTTGGTTGATTTTATTTTCTTCTGAGGGATAAGAGTTCTATTTGACAGGAAGAAAACATGAAGATAAAAGGGAAAAGGAAGATAGATGAGCATAGAAAAGATTGGTACGCCTGATGGAAGAGACTACCCTGGAAAGGAATTGGTTTCCACCCCTTATGAGAAGAAGATCTATTAATAAATGTGGTATGTGGGAGAGGAGATACATTTCAATGGAAGGAGCTGAATGAGATAAGGTCATTGCTAATTGTAATAAAAGCAAATGTGGGACAGGAGATGCTCATGGAATTGAAGATATTCTGACTAATCATGGAGAAGAAATGAGCCAAGGTAGGAAAAAAGGACATGTATCTACTTCATTTACTACAAGAACATACCTCACATGCTAAAAGGACTAGAATGCAGAAAATTCTTGAATATAAGTAGGATTGAAAACACATTTCCAGAAAAGCAAAGAATCTCTTCATGCTAAGTAACTGCCATTTTCAAGAAAACTTTGTAGAAAAGAGGATTAATACTCAAGGGCAACCCACAGTTCTTCTAAAGGCCTGGTTATAGAAGCCTGTGAAGAGTAGTAGGCCCATGTTTTGGGGATTTGATACTTTGCCAGTAGTAACATTTATTTCTCCTTAAATTTATTTCAGCTCCACAGAACCCTCTGAGCTTCTTGAAATTTCAGTTAGGTTTGTTAGATAACAGAGCAATAATAATTTCTTAGACAGACTTGAGCTCCTTCCCAGGAATGGTGATGAGGTTTTGCAGATTAAATCAAATTCTTTGTAAGCATTTTGAAACATGTGGTTGCTCCTTAGTCTAACACAGAATTACTAATGATAGTCTTCTCAAAGATTGGCTTTGGCCTTGACACAATTATTAAAAACTGTGCTAACAGTATAGTAGAAGGTTCTTTAGGGCCTTATATGCTAGTACCTAATGTTACTCTTTTATATTTAAAATTTAGGCAAGTGGCTTGTTGTATTTTCTATTTAGAAGGGTTGTTTATAACAGTCACTTTATATTTTATATCCTTTATGTTTTCATAGATTCTATTTGCTTTTAGAAATCCCTGTGAAGTGTGTAGGGGAGAGGAATATTGGTCTTTTTCAATAGTAAAATAAACCCGAAGTGAGGATGATTTAGTCTCACTATTAGTCATCATGGACACCAGAATTTCAACCCAAATGTTCTCATCTCTGCTTTTAATAAGACCTTTTGATACTTATTATCAGATCTGATGCTAGAATGATAGAAGTGAATTTTATTTATATAAGGTGGATTTTTACACAATTTCTTAAACAGAAATTTTCTTTGCCTAAAATTCTTAACCATCAGCCACATGTTATAGTTCTGCCTAATGCAGGTGGCCAAGTCTTTGGTGGAACCAGTGCGGACTTCGGAGTCAGACAAGCCTGGGGTCTCAGTTCTGTCTAATGTCAGTATTGAATTATAAAATTATTTAAACTTCCTATGCCTTTGTTTCCTGATCTGTAAAAGTGATTGATATTAGTACCTAGATTCTTTTGAAGAGCATTTGGTATGATGATTGCAAAAATTGTTACAGATGCATGGTAAGTTTTAAGAAGGTGAAGCAAATACTATTGCCAGTAAGGGTTGACAAGTATCAAATTTAAAAATAAAATGAGTATTTCAATTATTTTCTGTATATTTAACACAGTTTTAGAAAAAATAATGTCATTTTTTGTGCTGTGTGCCAACCTTCAATTCAAATATTATTTGGATATATGTGAAAAAAAGAACATAATTGCTCATTTCAGTTTCCTTTATTTTACATATGAGTATATTCTTATTTTCTATAATAAAGAGTGCTTTTACAGTGAATATGAAGTTATGAAATAAAGATTTGTTTAAGCACTGTGCTAAAATATTAAGCATGTGTAAAAGGAATAATTTCTTAAAAAATTCAGTAGCCTTTAGGGGGAACAGATGTGGCTGATATTTAAAGCAAAAATCTATATAACACTTTCATCTGCTCACTTGAACTCATTCATACAGATAAACCTTTACTGATTCATTCAAAAATAATATTTAAATATCTTCCTAGTTATAGGAAATATAAAGAACTAAAAAGTATTTTTCTTAACTCCTAATATATTTTTTTTGAGCAGAAAATATTTATTGGGAGGAAGAAAGCTTCAGAGAAACAGAAGGGGTCCCAAGTGTGTAGCTGTTAACTCCTAATATTGCTGATGACTTTTCATAAAAATGTGGAAGTAGTAAGATGCCTTCATCTTGGGTAGTCAGATGCATATACTCAACATGCATATGTGAGATTTCTAAAACCAAACAGAGTACTTCAGTAAAATAATAAGTTATTCTAGCTTACATCAATGACAATCAAAAGACTAATTTAAAATAATTAGTAGTTTAGTATTTGCCATTGAAAATCCGACAAAGTTTACTAGGAATAGATACCACCTATTATTAAAATACTAAATAGTACTGTTAAAAATCATTAGCCAAAATAGCTCATATAAGAGAAAATAAAATTATGTTTTTATGAAAGGAGCATTTATTTTAGGAAAGAGGAACCTAAAACTGAAGTTTAAAGAATCCTTGAAGTGATCAACAGCTACTGGGATGTTATGAATTTTCTACCGTGTTTGGCATAGGGCTCAAAAAATATACTTCTCATTCTTCCTTACGTAGGTTAAAGCAAAGACATTTTGGTTCAATGTTTTAAACTTTAGCTAAATTGCTATTTATTTATTTATTTATTTACTTATTTTTAACATTGTGATCAGAAAAAGTATATTTTTGGATGCTGCCTACAGTGGAATACAGATGAGTTTGAATCTTTTTTTATCCTAATTATTTGTGTGGTCTTAACTAGGTCACTGAACAACTCTGAGCTACAGTTTTCTCATCTATTTATTAGGAACAATGGTCTCCAAGATACGGGATGGTTGTGAGGATTAAGCATATCAAATAAGGAACATACATAGACTGTTTCTGTATCCAGGACACAGAGAGATTTGAAAAATGTTATCCCTTTAATTAAAAATATATGATGACTGAAATGTGCACTTTGTAGATATTTGCTTCAAGTTGAATTTTACTTTTATTTTTTAAAATCATTTTTTTCAGTGAAGAAATATGCTACAACTCAGTACAGATGAAAGTTGAAGAGATAATATAATTTAATTTCTAAAATGTATTATCTTTCAACTGAATTTTAGCTAAATATATTTTTTAAAAGAGGTAGTCTTACATGTTTGCCAACATTTCCACATGACACAGGGAGTAATAGTATTAAATAATTCTTCCTGTAACAATTATTTATTGTGAGTTATACTTATGGTTGTTGCTGCCAAATAATTTCTTTGGTTTGAACTACGTCAAAGAGGTTCTTGAATAATAGAGCTGGAAAACAGATTCTCATAATTGATCTTTATCAGTATTCTAATATCCTGACTTATTTTATTATTTGGAAATATTTTTGAAGCAATCGTCATCTTGGCCAATGGTAGAATACATATTAATTACTTATTTCAGAAGAAATTGTTCTTTCAGCCTAGGTATCATGTGGTGTTTCAACATTATTCTCTTAGCCATGAAGAAAATACTGCATTCTCTGGCATTATGGAAAATTACATATAATTATAGTTTATTTTGAAGTTATTTTGTGCTAGTTCAGGCAGTACTTATAGTTGCATATGGGGCACTTTAGTTTTAAGTACAACTCTAAAGTCAATTTGTAGTAACTTTAAGATATTAGCAAAGTAGAGTCCCTCATAATTATTGTTTCTAATACAGATAGGGCAGTATGTTATGAATTTGCATCTTCATGTAATTTAGTGTGAAAATGTAAGAAATTGTGATTTAAAAATCTTGAGTCTTATCACCACACAAGGAAACTATTCTTTTTACCTCTTTCCTTTCCTTTGTTCCTTTGTTTTTTCACAATGTTTTAAAGTGATAAATAAATATAACACTAGTAAAACATGTGAGACTTTTACAATTTAGATATAAAATGTCCTCCAAAAGTCTCAAGTGTTTTAAAGGTGACTGGATCATGAGGGTGCTGTACTCATCAATGGATTCATCCATCGCTGACTTCAGTAGCTCGATGCTGGGTTGGAGGTGGGTTTGGGGATATGACCTGAAAGGATGTATTATTGTCTCTGCTCTTCTCTTCGGTCTCTGCTTCCTGGCTTCCATGAGTTGAATACCCTTTCTTCTACCATGTCTCTTTGTCACCATGCTCTGCTTTGGACTGAAACCATGAGTCAAAAATAAACCTCTCCTCAATTAAGTTGCAGGTGTGTGATGTTTTGTTCCAAAGTAACTGAGAGTCAAGAGGCAGAATAAAGGTAGGAAAGTAAAATAAAATTAAGAGTAAGATAAAATACTCAGATTGCAATCAGAAAAATTTCACAAATTTATTAGAAGTAGGTGTTGGATGTGAGCTAAGACTTCTAACTGCCTGTTAAGGAAAGAAGTGCAGTAAGTTTTTCCTTAAGGAAAAAATAAATTAACAACCTATGATAATCAGTGAAATCAGTGACAATTATAATTGTCAGTGAAATCATAGGCACTTTTCTATCACTGATCCTGTGCAGTTCAATGAACAAAAATACTGTGTAGTTCAATGAGTAAAGTTCTCAATGGTATTCTTAATCATTAATATAGAAGCACTCATATGGCTTTCTGGCATTAAACCAAAAGCACAGATCAATAAATACAATTCAAGTTCATGGAGATGAGGGACATTTCTAATGTGGTCAAGATGAAATGCTCTCCAGTGTGCTACTCTTATTTAGATTATATATTTTTGATAAATGGCAGATGTCATATCTTTTATAGTAGGAATTTTCAAAATATAGGTTGTATCTGCTAGTGGGTATTAAAATCAATTTCGCAAGTTGCACCAAACATCTGAAAAGAAAAAAATAGAATAAATGAAATAGAATGAAGTAAAAATTCAGAGTGTTTTGAGAAACTTTATATATTTATTTCCAGTCGGATTACTGGGTCATGATGCAATAATATGTATTTCCTACCATGGGTCTACTTGAAAGGGCTTAGAAAGCCCTACATTGAGGTAATTCTTACAGACCATTTTCATTACTTAATTTTGGAAAAATTTTTGCTTGGCAGTATTTCTGAGATTATATTCCTTGACAAGCACATTCAGACCAGCAATTCTGAGTCCAACCATCAGCTAAGGTTGGATGTGAGGGGACAAAGAGGAGTGAAGACAGAAGTGTTGACATATGTTTGGGGAAATGGAGATCATTAACACTTTGTCTACATTGCTAAACTGTGATGAACCAAGACAGCATGTTCCATATGTCCAGCAGTATCTGTGAAACAAGGAAAACTGATATAAGTACCAATTTTTGTACTCTTTTCAGGGAAAGTATATTTCAGATT
This sequence comes from Cuniculus paca, assembly GCA_004365215.1. Classification (NCBI taxonomy): domain Eukaryota; kingdom Metazoa; phylum Chordata; class Mammalia; order Rodentia; family Cuniculidae; genus Cuniculus; species Cuniculus paca. Next base: position 9,452 of record RJWT010051244.1, read on the forward strand.
CAGTGGTGAAAAATTAGGTAACTACATAATTCTGATAAAATCACAGTAGGTACAGACAAGAAATCACTCTAGAAATATGACAACCAGAAGAAATTAACCTAGAAATAAGGTAACTACATAATTGTGATAAAATCACAGCAGGTACAGAAAAATTAGTATAAAGAAAGGTATTCTCACTTTCTACAAGGTCAGTGACTTTTATGCTAAAGACTATTTCAAAGCAATAAGCGAGAAGATAGGAACAGCTCTTTTGAAAAATGAGACACTACAGTAGCCATTGCTCATTTCTTGTTATCTGACTTGAAGACCTATAATGATATTCTCTTTTATCTGGTTTTATACTACTTTATTTTATTTGAGTTTATTGCCTGTAAATGTATGAACAACCATTTTGAAGAAAGCAAGAGACACTAGGGTAGCCATTGTTAATCTCCTGTTGTTATGTCTTGAAAACCTGTATAGCTTGCAGTGTTCTGTTTTGAAATGCTAGCTTATGTTTGACTCTATTCTGTTTTCTTTCGCTTTTTTCATTCTGTTTTGTTTTGTTTTGTACTACTCTCTTTAAAATAAAAAAAAAGACTATTTCAACTGCTAAGAATTAGATTAGACTCTGCTAACCATGGTTATTATATTCAGTTTCTTTCACTCTTGTAGTCTTCAACTGCCACAATTATCAATGTCTTGGAAAATACAACTCCAAACACACTAATTCCTACATTCTATCTGCTCCAGTACTAAACCCAAGGGAAATCATATAAGTGGAAGTTATATCTTATATCTTATAAAGCCTTTTATTTTAAAAATATGTATATATTTAATTATTGTGAATCACCTTTTCCTCTAGTCTTGGATTATCTACCAACACTCTGAGGTCAGTGACAATGTCCTCTTTTTTTAAACAAAAGGGAATTTACTTATAATTTAAGTGCAGTAGAACTTATCCTTGTTGGGTGTACAAGTCTTAATCATTTTCACAAATGTATGCTATACTATGTAACTACCACCAACTCCAAGGTATAGAACTTTTCTGTCACCACCAAAAATACCATGTGGCCCTTTGTGGTCATTTCTCTTTTTTGATTCTGGTCTATTTTGTCTCTCCAAAATGACATTTAATTTGAATTATACAGTACACGTCATTGAAAGGTTTTCCACTTTTACTTAGCATAATACCATTGGGATTCATCTACATTGTTGTATATATCAGCTATTTGTTCCATTTTAATAGCGAGATTTATTCTGTTATATACAATGTACA
>RJWT010051245.1:0-10728 GCA_004365215.1 Cuniculus paca
GTTAGAGATATTCTTGCAAAGTTTAGATTAGTGAACTTATTGGGTAGCTGCTTCTTTTTCATGGACTTTGTATGATAACGTATAAAGCAAAGATGTAGGATGGCTGTTAGAAGAGCTTGATTGTGACCAGAAGGACTATATTACTATGTGCAACAGCAAGATTCTTGTTAGGACACAGGTCAGTAGGCAGATAGACAACTGGTGGAGCAGGGGAAGGCAAGTGGTGGGTAAACAGCTTAGTGCAAGCCCGCAGGCAAGATGCTTCTGTTCTGTGAATAGTCCAAGAACAACGCACAAGCACAGTGGTGGTGTAAGGGTTTGTAACTGACTGAAAATTAACTTATTATTTATAATCTCATTTTAGCAAAATTTAATTTTCAAAAGACAAAACGTTCCTCATGCTTCAGGCACCATGATACAAGAAAACAACTATATAAACATCCAAAGAACAGTTTACCTAGCTCCTACCATTCTTATTTCCTGAAAAAGGTCATCCCTATAATGTATACTTATGTCCATAATTAATAAATACCCTGTAAAAGCAGACAGACAAAGCCTCCTTTAGGAGGTCTCTCATTTGGGTCAGTGGCCACTTGATTGTTGAGTGTGCACATTTCCTTTGCAATACACTGCTTTACTTTATTCTCACTCTGTGACTTGCTCTGAAATTCTTTTCTGCCATGAAGTGAATGACTGGAAAGCTGGATTGAGGTCCTCCTATCAAGTCTTTAAGCCCCTAATGCTTATAAGTTATATTAACCTTTCTTGTGATTTATGTCCAAAGTCCTGATTGTGTTTCTTGAGACTAAGAGAAATAACTTCATCTCAAAGCCAAAAAAGGCATCAGATACTGAAAGAGAACTTTTAGGCCCTCTTGAGAGTTACTTTTTTTTTTCCAAGATAAAAGTCTCTAATGTCCTTAGGAAGACTCTTTGGAAATAGTACCTTGTACCTTTCACATTTCATTGGAGATCTTCAGTCTCAGATCCAGGCTGTTTCTATAATGAATCCTCTATGCTCTTCCATCTAAAGCTGCAGGGGTGGGTTTTCAACACACAAATGTGCTCACATTCCTCTCAATCTTAAAACCATTTATAGGTCTCTTACTGTGTTCCAGATGAAATAGAACTTCCTTACTGCATCCTACTCTTATCCCTGATTACCTCCTTAGCCTCATGTTCTCTGCCCAACACACACTAATCATACTATACTGTCCACATAAAATACTATCCTTACTGTACATATCAAATGCCATCCTGGATCTCTTCTCTCTGACTTTTGTCTTTCATTTTAAAATCTTTACATATATTTGTTTCTTTTTACTAGAGCATATACCCTTACATTTCTCCATTTCACTCAAACACATATACACATGCACACAATTTACTTTATAAGCCCATCTCCTATTATCCAACAGACTTCAATGTACTTTCAAGTAATGTGCAAGTACTTTTTGATGAATAATTTGTAATATCACATGGGGTACATTCCCTCCACGTGTAGACGGTAAGCTCAACGAAGACAGAAACCATGTCTTATGTGCTGAACGTTAAATGTTATAAAAACACAACAGTGTTTGATATAGTGTAGGTGTTCAGGAAATTCCTGGAGAAAGCTGATAATGAAAGGATGGAAAAAAGGGAATGAATCTTTTATAATTTTATGATTTGTGCCAGGCTAATGAGGGAAAAATACCTTTGGCCTTTAAATTATACCCTATAGGTATGTGTGTATTAGTTACTTTTCACTCATTGCTGGGACAAGATACTTGACACTCAAAATTAAGGAAGAAAAGATTTATTTAGCTCACAATCTGTGGAGGTTTCAGCCCATAATCAGCTGGCTCCAAGGAAGAGTAGCATGGCATAAGAGCAACAGTTCATGGCGGCAGAAGACAACAAAAGCAGGAAGAGCAGTAAGTGGGGAGAGCAAGTCTCTTTTCCTCCCTCATGTTGTAAGCAGGCTAACCACCCATCCAGGTCAGGTACAGCATTCACATCACCCCATTCCCTCCTCTTGCACAGGATGAGGATATTTACAAAGTGAGAACCCTAATACCCTGTTGAGTCACTTAGGTAAACATCTAAAATTCTCATGTTGATGCAAGGTTCCAATCATTACAATCCACCACTTGCCAATTTGGCAACAACATTTCTTTAAACCAGTTTCCAGATACAAAGACATGCTTATTCTTAACATTTCAAACTTGAACATTATAACACAGGTTTAACAAACATTAAGAAGTGATGTTAAGTGTATCAATATTATATTACATTAAAACCAAAACATTCCAACCTTGGAACCCCAAAGACTCATGGACATCCTCTGATGCAAAAGACATTTGGTCCATTTCTAATAGTTGTCAAAATCCTAATGGTTTCAGCAAAGCTGAAAAGTCCAAGTCCCAAGTCTCTTCTGAGATGTAAGGCAAATTCTTAGCAACAAGGGACTGCACAAATTAAAAGTTAAACACTTCAAACATTCAATGGAACAAGATAAACATTTTCATTCCAGAAGTTACAAACACAGGGATACAAAAGACTGGGGTCAAACCAAGTGCAAAATCCAGAAAGGTAATTCTTAAGTCCTGTAATTCCCTGTGCTGCATCAGGCAATCAATAGCAAATTATGAGCTCCAAAGGGCTTGAGTGACTCCACTCCTATGACAATTCTTGTGGTTGTAGCTCCCAGGGCCTCTCTCTTAGGACTGCTTTGCCTCATCCTTGCAACTTTCCTCAGATGATTCATATTCCTAGCTTCTCAAACTTCCGGGGTCTCCACTGCACCTTTGGCTTCACCCTCACAGATTCACACATTGCCCTCTCAGGGGCACACTCCCTGGCCTCTCAGGCTTTCTGAAATCAAGGAGGAAGCCTTCTGAACCTCACAACTCTTGCATTCTGCATGCACTTAAAACCAGCAATGGTGGTGCCAATGGATGGTGCCAATGTCTGCTGCCAGCTGAAGCAGTAGCCAGACTTTCCTCTCTTAGTCAAGTGTCTGGTTCACTGGGCACTATGAATCCAATTCTAAGGAACACATTCTCTAGGCTGCCACCATTTTAGAACATGATGATCTGCAGCTATTTCCTCCAAGGAAAATCTTTCACTTTTGGAGTTTTGAGGCTGCAAAGTGTGGCGACTTGCTGCTTTTTGTGATGCCCTAGGCCATCTTCTATATTCTCCTGTTCCTTCTCAACAATCAAGATTTCCTCTGCTCTATCTTTGCAGTCCACAGCTTTAATGGAGCTTTCCTTCTGGAGTAACTCACAATGTTTTAAATTATCCTGTTGGGCTCTTTTCTCTTGATTCTCAGTATAGTTATGGCTAAAAGCCCCCAACCATAGTCATGCCACGCATCAACATTAGACTGCCTTGAAATTTCTTCTGCTAGATTAGTTAGTCTGCCACCCTTAATCTCAGTCTCAGGCAAAGTCTCTGGACATGAGCAAAATGCAGACAAATTTTCTGCCGTACCACACATCACCTGGAGTCCAACAGTAAGTGCAACCCTTCATCCCAGCAGAAACCCCTGAAACCTGGTCTTTATGGGCAGCATTTCTATTAGCCTTCTGGTCTTCTAAACTCTGACCAGAATGGCCCTTAGAGAACAGCCTAAGCTGTTCCAGCTCTACTCTTTCAGGTGATATCACTGAATATTTCTAAATTCTTCCCAGAAGTCATCCCCAAAGGCTCTTGCACCACAGGATCAGATATAGTCACAGCAATGATCCCACTCTGTGGTACAAAATTCTGTCTTAGTTACTTTTCTTTCACTGTTGGGACACAATATCTGACACCCAAAATTTAGAAAGGAAAGGTTTATTTAGATCACAGTTTGTGGAGGTTTCAATCCATAATTGACTGGATCCAAAGTAGAGTGGTATGACAGAAGGGCAACAATTCATGGTGGCAAAAGACAGAAAAGCAGCAAGAGCAGTAGCAGGGGAGCAAGCCTCTCTTCCCCACTTATATTGTAAGCAGGCTACCCACCCGCCCAGGGCAGGTATAGTGCTCACATCATCTGTACCCTTCTTTTGCACAGGATGAGGATGTTTACAAAGTGAAAACCCTGGCCGCCTGTTGAGTCCCTTAGTTAAACTTCTCAACTTCTTAAGTTTACACAATATATCAACTATTATACTATGTATGGGTGATTGATGATAGGGTACATGTTTTGGGCTTCATTTACTTGGATTTCTGTGATATACTGTTGATAGATCCATTCTAAGTTCTGGCAAAGAGCTGGCAATATTCTCTTTCACCTTTGATTCCAAATTTTATTTCCTCTCTTTTCTTGGTTTATGCATCTTCTGCATAGGTCGAAACCAGTCAGTTTAAAATGCTCTTTTCTATTAGGAGAAAGAGTGGGGTTGTTGCAGTTTAGGTGGCTTAAAATTAAAAATTTTCATATTTCATTTTGCTAATGGAGTATTATGGGGAAACAAAGGTCTCATTTCATAATATTTTTAATTCATTGAACTCACTGCCATTTGGAACAACATAATACAAGAGAACGAGGCCATGAGGGATGGTGGTGAGCTACATTCACAGGTGAGTGCCTTTCCTAACAGGGAGCCATGATCTAACCTAGCTAAACTCCCTCATCTAATCTTGGAATGGTAAAGAGTACCCTTCACCCAAAGCACACAATCTAAATAAGAACCTCAAATCCATCTTTTTTATTCAGAATAGACAACCCAAATAAAAGATGTGATAGTTTAATATTGATGCATTTCTCCATTATTCTTACTAGAATCATAAAACATTGCACTATATAATGAAATTATCTAACCTCATCAGTGTTTGGTGAAATTATGATAGCAAAGTACATGAAGTAAGGCCCCATTTTCAAATTTTTTTTATATTTTTCATCACTCATATTCTTATTTATTAGGGTTCTGTTCAAATTGCAAATTCCTTTGCATTATTTTTAATTACTGCTTTCGACATATTTTAATTTTCTTTACCGCCATCCGGTATAGCTCTGAGTTTGAACCTGTCTTTTCTAACATTCTTTCATTGAGAGTGATTTTTTCCATTTCCTGTCAATATATTATGGACCACATTCCTAGTATTGATATCTTAAAGTTGAAAATATTACTAAAATATCAGTCAACCGTGCTATTTGGAGAAAACAATTTTAAAAATATATTTTAATAAGTGACATAAATGAAGTAACAATACAATTAAGTGGCATTTTGAAACTGATGAAAAAATCCCCTGAAGACATAATATGTGTGAAAATTTATGCCAATAACATAAAAATGAGAGGTAAGATTAATTCAAAGCTTGTTATTTAGTGGACATTACTCTTAAGATTTGTGTTTCAGAAACTATGTAAAACTTACAGTCACGTTATGTTGGTGCTAACATACTATGTTTTTTATGGGGAACACGACATGTATAACAGGTAACATTTCCAGTATTCTACAGATCAGAGCAGACATCTAAACATTCCCTTTGTCGGGCTGGGGATCTAGCTCAGCGGTCTAAGTGCCTGCCCAGCAAGCGCAAGGTTGTGAGTTCAATCCCTGGTGCCACAAAAAGAAAAATAAATAAATAAATAAACTTTGCCTTTGTCTTCAAACTTTACAGCATGCATTCATGGTCACAACTCTAAACTACATTATAGGAGTTTTCGTATTACAGAATAATGTGAAGTTACTATAGATGAGGCTGCTGAGAGTCAGGAAAAACAATAACTTTGTGCAAGGTTGTATAGTCACAAATTGTGAGTCAAAATATTAACAGGGCTGTAGATGTGCAAACTCAGTGTTCCTCCCTGCAAACACCATGCTTCCTTCTTTTCATGTACTTAGTAATAACCTTATGTTGGTCTCTTCCAACCATGTTGTCTACAGGGAAAGAAAATCAAAAGGTGTATACAAGGAATGCTCAATGACTTGATTATTGAGTCATCCCCTTGGCAAATATGAAGCTTTGGTTACATACTCGTTACATACCAGATACCATTGAGTATATAAGGGCAATGCTAAACCAAGCAAAACACTTTCATATACTTATTTCCTGCTTTGTGTCCTTGAACAACTCACTCAAAGCTTCCAAGACTCTGTCCTCAGCTATACCATTGGGCTAGCAATGGTGTTTTAGGATCTAATACAAAATGGTTAGTTTACAATCCTTTACATAGACCAGATGTATGATCAGTCCTGTGGTAGCTGGAGAATAATATTCTTTGCAGATAATTTACTTATCAGGTGTTCAGTAAAAGGCCAAGCAGTCCTGAGGAAAGTCAGGAAAGGTTCATACAAGCTATTGTATCCCTTGAAAAAATGTTTCATATAGGCAGGGGAGAAGACAAGGTATACTTTCAAGGAGAAATTTAAACCAGAACCTTGAGTTTATGGGACAATTTTCCCATAATCTGCCTTAAGGAAACATTGTCAAGGATGGCTTCGAAGGAGCAGACTACTGTGCCACTGGGTAGGGTGAAGGTATTTTGCCTGTCAGATTTAAGATGTTACAATTTGTCTTGCAATATTTACAAATTAAAATTAATTTGGAAAAGATGATTTTGAAGCAAGTTGACACAGGACTAAACAAATTAAGATTTTCATCACAATACACATGTCTCTTCCATTCAAATGTGTGTGAATTTTTTAGGTCCTAGTGTCACTTTTCCAATGTTGCTTGTGGCCACCCTGGTTTCGTTGTCAGATGACTTAGTTCCAGTTGAGCTCCTCTGCTTAAGCTGTTAAACAAATGAAAAGTAAAATTGTCACTTTTAAACAGAGTCCACACATAATCACATTTTGAAATGGTCCTCCTCTGGCTGAGAAGTCGTGTGCATTATAATATTGAATTTTAAATAATATATTACATAAAATAGCTTCCAATTTGATTTGGGGGGATATATTTTCATGAATTATTGAATATCTGATTATTGTAGAAAGCTTTGGCCATTATGCACTGAAACTGTCATTCTCTCAGCTCTGTGATATATGAGCCTGGATATCAATATTTAAAGTTACAGTTAGTGCGCTATGAGGCAAGTGAAAGTTGAGACAGGATTAATCAGTAGTGATGTAGGCAGAGCTCTTTCTAGGATTCTTAGTGTTTCAGGAGCATTTTCCATCCCACCTTTTGGAGGTGCCTTTCAAGATCTACCTCATGGACACCCACTTGGCAGGAAGTGGTTAGTGGTGATCAGTGGAGAACTGAGTGAGCACAGAGAGAAAGTTGTATCTGTATTTAGGTTTTCCTCAGCTTCTGAAAGCTTAATCATATTTTGTATAAATTTTACTTGCAGGTAACCTAATTGATGGTGAAGATACACTTACTTCAATTTGTCTTATTTTTTCTGCAACTATAATTTAAGTTTCCTGAAGAGAGTGTTGCTATCTATCTTGCTATCACTATTTTATTCCAGGAATTATCTAAGATTTAGTACAAAGTAGGTATTTGGTGATTATCTAGGTTTTGTTCTGTCTAGTAAGTGCTTTATAAATGTTTGCCTCTGAGTGGTTAAGGGACTACATTCTTTTTATAGTTAAAAATAACTATTTGATTGTGGAAGATGATTCTATACTGTAAGCCCTCTAACATAATACAACAAATGAACACCAGAATCCTTGATATTCACCTTCAACATAACTGTCACATTTCTTGTCTTCATGGAGAAATTTTTAATTTTATTTATCAAATCAATGCAGAGAATAATTATTTATTCCTATTGTGAAATGTAGAACCCTAGTGGAAAGGTTACAATCTCTCACGGAGAATGTCTGCTTTAGGGAGTGATATGACACATCACACCAGCAAAAGCAAGAGTGAACCACAAAAAGTAGAAAACATTAAGGAAGAAATTCAAGTGTTACTGGTGGTGGGAATAGCATTGCCTTGAACATACTGCTGTACAACATGAACTATAGAAAGGATCATATATTTTATTTCACTTGAAAATGTGTAGAGAAAAGATTTAACTGTTTTTCAAACAATAAAATTCAAAAAATAATAAAAGATAAAGACAAGGGAATTGAACTTGTTCCACATTTCAGAAGACTAACACATTCCATTATGTGACAAACAAAGGTATTTCTCTCCTTCTTATGCATTTTTACTGAAAGAATCATTGTGTCTTACTTTGCAGCAGAATTGTGGAACTGCCGCTGCATCACAATTGGAAAAGCTAGTGAAAGCGGAAAGGGAAAGGTTTTGACATTTAGTTTCATGAGTCCCTCAGAACTTCTAAGTATCACTGTATCTTTTTATATCTGTCTCTGTCTTTCATCCCCTCTCTGTTTCACTACCACATGTGTAGTTATAGGCACTCATACCCAGCATTCTGCATGTTATTTCAGAGGTCAAGAGTCTTTTTATTATGGATCTCATGCTGATTTCACTCTTCATCTCTGTAGGTCTGCATGCCAAAACACAACATCTTCCATAGATGTTGACCGCAATGGTTTTTTACTTGACAAAAATCAAAATCTGTCGACGTATATTTGTATAATATCTTATTTGTCATAAATTTTTGCTTTTATAACATTACTTTCACATTTTTAAAAGTAATTGAGATATATAATTATTTAAGACACACATATTCCTGATCTGAGCTTAAAACCCCAGAATTTCTCCACCTCATAGTTTGGTTTCTTTTTCATAATTTGTTTCCCTTCAGGCCTTGAACTTGAGAAAGCTCAAATACAAATATATTTCTTAAGAAAACTATATTCTTTGTTACTTTATACAGGGGGTTATGTTTTCTTTTAATTCTTATTGATGTTAGAGACATGAGCGTTTAAAAGCAGTAGTCTCCAATCTTAACTTTCCCATGATTAAAACCACTTTTTCATCATATTCAGACCTTTCATATTTTAAATAATATACACATTTCCTTGAGTATTTGCTCATTGTGTTTCTGTTGTTCTTCATCTGTAAAAGTTGAGAATTCACTTTTGATCATCTTGTCCAAACACTTTACATGCACATGTACATAAAAACACACGGAACACAATAAAACAATCCTGAAAGGAAAGTTCATAGCTGTGAAAGCAAACATTGAAATAGCAGAATAATCCCAAATAAATAACCTAATGATGCATCTCAAGGTTCTAAAAATGAAAAAAAATTTTGAATTTAAAAATATAGAAGGAAAAAGTTACAAAACCAGGGCAGAAATTCATGAAATTGAAATTAAAGAAATACAAAGAATCAATAAATCGAATAATTGATTCTTTGAAAAGATAAGCAAAATTAGTAAAATATTATCCAAACTTATCAAAAGAAGGAAAAATCAATGCTATTAGAAATAAAAAAGATGAAACAATAAACACTGCAGAAATTCAGATAAGTATAAGAAACAATTTTTGAAAGTTATATTTAAAAAATTGGTGAACCTAGGATAAATGAAGTTCTTAGATATGTATGAATTATCAAATATCAGCCAAAAGACCTAAAGTCACTGAATAGACTAGTAATAGTCGATGAAATAGAAACAGTAATAAAAGCCATACTAACTAAGAAAAGCCCTGGACCTGATGGATTTATTGCATAATTCTACCTGAACACCAAGTAAGATCCAATACCAATAATCTTCAAAGTCTTTCATAAAATTATAAAGGAAGGATCACAGCAAACTCATTCCTTGAAGCTAGCATTAGCATAATATCAAATCCAAGCAAGAACTGCACAACAAAAAATAAAGCTATAGGCCAATCTCCTTAGTGAACATAGACACAAAAATCCTCAACAAAATAGTATGAACAGAAAGCAGAAGGTTATTAAAAAGTCACACATCCTGAATAAGCTGGCTTCAAACCAGAGATGCAAAGAAAGTTCAAAAAATGTAAGTAATAAATATAGTGCCTTACTTATACAGAAACAAGAACAAAACCATATGATCATCTCAATAAATGCAGACAAAACTTTTGACAAAATCTCAAATACAATCATGAAAAAGTCTCTAATGAAAATAGATATGGAAAAACTTTTCTCACACTGATCAAAATAATTTATGACAAACCCCAAGCTACCATCATATTGAATGGGAAAAAACTGAAAATGATTACTTTGATGTACTTTTTTCTTTTTGTAGATTTAATATTTTCACTTACACAAGGGCTAATCACAACCTACAATGTACAGTGTATATTTCAATAAGAAATCATTGTAGTAAAAGACGTATTGCCATTTGTCTTCTCAAAATATCCCCTCAAACACAAACTTTGAACATAGTTATCCCATCAGTTTTAACAGTTTGTGAAGCAATTTTGAAAGCGTGTTTTGGTATCTTTGAAGGTATGAAAAAAATGGCATCTACAGTGATTGTAGATGGTGAGTGTGAACAAATGGAAAGGCAAGGTGGTAAATACTTGGGTTGTGTGATCTACCGGATCTACCTGTTCTTGCATCTCATGACTTCTAGCTCTTCCTCAAAATCAAAACGACCATGAGAAGTGTACCCATGTCTATAGCAGCACAATTTGTAATAGCCAATTATTGGTAACAAACCAAATGCCCATCAACTGTGGAATGGATGAAAAAGATGTGGTATTTTTATACAATGGAGTATTACTCAGCTATAAACAAACATAAGCTTGAGACTTTTATAGGTAAATGGATGCAACTTGAGACCATACTCAGCAGTGAAATAAATCTGACTCCCATGTGCAAATATCATACTGACTCTCTAGTGTAAAAAAACTGAAAGAGTAGATAAGATCCAAAATATACAATAGATATTGTGAAAATGAAAGGAAAAGAA
>RJWT010051246.1:0-10722 GCA_004365215.1 Cuniculus paca
ATGCTGTGTTCTTTTCATTCTTCTTAGCTATGCCTAAGTGATCTAGATATATTGATTTTCTCAGCATTCTGAGGGTTGTATAACCTAAATAAGATTCTTGAGTAGATCCCCAGAAGCCTAGTCATAGAAAATTATTTCTATGACTCATTTGAGCCTAGAATGAATGTTTCTTCCTCCAGAGGTTATATGTATCTGTGAAATGCCTGGGTGATATGATCAGCAACTGCATTGAATCACAGTTGACTTAGGATTCCAGGGCCATAAAGACTACATGAACTTAGGCCACAGGACTTCACAAGAGATTCTGTAGCTTTACCCTGAGGACATATTATTTAGCTCCACAGTATGCTCTGGAGAGAATTTCCTACTTGTGTCTTCTTACTGCACATGTTGTGAACTTTAATTTCAATCCTCCTCATATAACAAGGTCATGAATAATAAAGTTCTAGCCTCCTCATAATAAGATCTCAGGACAAAGGGAATTTCCATGCCAGTCACTTTTTTTGGTTACCATTTCACTTTAATTTTGAACAACTTTTTTATTCTATTAGTTCTATATTTTAAAATTTTTTGCAGCTTGTCAACAATTTCCAGATGTTTTTAGAGTGAGAGTTGGTCTAAATTATCTAGTCAGTCATTATCAGAAACTAGAAGGTTAGGCTGAGGGGTAGGTATTAGTTTCATGTAACAAATATTTATTGAACACCAGGTCTTTACTAGGTATTGTTTTGGACATATGGAAATTTGGAGCCAAACCATGAAAAAGTTTATAGCATAGGTTCATTTTGCAACTCTTTCCCCCTTTAAAATAAATGATCTCAAAAGAAAACACAAAGATCAGAAGACCAGTAGAGCAATGTTTAAAAGCATAGGTTTTGAAATTTTGTTTCTACTATTACTAGTGATTTGACTATGGCAAGTTGTCTATTATCTCTTCCTCAAGGTCTTTACTTATAAAATGGAGATAATTATAATAATTACACTATTAGGTTGCTGTGAAGATTAAATTAATTAAAATATATAAAGCTCTTCAAACATACCTAAGTAAGCTAAGTTCAAAATAACATTAGCTATTTTTATTTTATATATATATATATATATATGCATGTATATATATATATACATATATATATATAAAACAACAAATTTGACAGTATTCTTGTCTTAAATCTTTTAAACACCAACGAATTTTTAAAACTCAATGATTTTGTGTAGCCTGAAGCGGGTGTGCACTCTAGGAATGAATCAGTGAACATGTATATTGTTTATTCCCCCTTAGCATCAGGCAATAGGGTTGACCTGGTTCAAACTAAATTACCAAATTCTTTTTATTATGCTCTTGTTTAGATCTTGGGTGGAGCAGGCTGAATAATCATACTAATTAATGCATAGCACAGGTGTCAAGGGTTGAGTAATTATACTAATTAGTTCATGCACATCACCTCAATGGTCCATTGCAAGGTTCCTCTTGTTTTATTTATTTGCATAATTCCTGTAATCACCCTTTCAAAATTCTATCCTCCCTCCCCAAAGCAACTGCATTCTTGGGTTTTGTCATATTAATTTGGGAGCATACTTGTAAAATATTTGACAGTATCCTTGTAATGTGTTGCACTAAATTCATGTTTATTTAAGTAAATTCCAAAATGTACATCTGAAGTTCTGTACAATTGCATGCACAATATTTAACTACAACTTCACAGACATAAATGTTAATTTTGTGTTTTCATGCCAGAAAATTCAGCATGTTCTTTTATTTCTCCATCTCTCTTAGCTCCCTAACCAAACCCTGCCAATTCTACCAAGAAATGTTTGTGAATTGTATTTCTTTCTCTCAGACCACTGTTACAAAATCATTTTAAAATGGCAAACTTATTTCCTTACAAAATAAGCACCATGGCTTATTCCTGCCAAATCTAATCCCCACACTGCCACCACAGTAATTTTTCTAAGTAAAATTAATTAAAAACAGATTGATTCTAACCTGATCAATCACTTTCAATAACCCCCACTGCCTACAGAACCAATTCTAAACTGTAGGTGTGACCTTAAAACTCCTCAACACTCTGGCCCCAGCCTGGGCTACTCCCTGCCCTCTTCCCCATGAAGCACATGCAGAACCCTAAGGCACAGGGCATTTCTGTGCAACAGCGACTGTGCTCACACTATTCCCTCTACTTAGAAGGCTTTTCTTACCTGTACACCAGATGAATATTTTCCTTAACTTTTAAAAAGTAGCATCTTCAATAAAATGCAAAAACCTTCAGTCACTACCAACACTACCCGTATCAACACCCAGAAGATACAGTTCTTCTGTGTCTCCTCAGAATTGTATACAGACCGCTATTACCCCAAATTTCATATTATAGAGGTATGATGGTGATATGAACTGAAATAGGTCACCCCAGAAATTTTCATGTACTGACATTCTAAGTGTCTTTATCTCAGAATGTGGTTATGTTTAGCAATAAACTGAGGTAACCAAATTAAAGTGAGATCATGAGCATGGTCCCCATTGTAGTATGTAACATACTACGTGGTAGTATAACAAGAAACTTTGACATAGTTATATACAGAATCTCTCTCCCTCTCTAACTTCCTCATGGATTTTGTTTTCTGGAGAATCCATATGGATTCAAACTACATCTGCCTCATCCATTCAATATCAAGTTTCCAAGATCAGACCTACAACTGGTCAAATAAGGAAGTATAAAATGACTCTGTGTGTGTGTGTGTGTGTGCGTGTGTGTGTGTGTTAAACTGTAGCTCAGGTATTATCTTATTAAAGTATGATGTAATAATTATAAGAAATTATAATCATGTATAATTTCATTTACTCATTATAACAAACTCATGAAACATCTCAATTTATTTGCTAAGTAACTTGTACAAGGGTATATATACATCTAGTAAGTGGCAGTAGTAGATTTTGAAACAAAGTAATCTAGCTTGAGAGCCTCTTCTTACCACTATGTCAAATATAAAACATTATGAAAATAATTTATACTATCTTAAATTTAAAAAAGAAACATGTTATGTGACCCAATGCTTGGCACAATGTAGATATTCAACTTCTACTTACTGAATAAATGAGTGAATGAATAACATTAACAAACATCTAATTATATATTGGTACTACATGTATTTTTAAAACATAAAAATATTTACTTATACTTGGCAAGTATGCCATTTGGGAAGTGTTGCTCTGTTTCAGAAGCCAACATATGGAATTCACAGCATGATTTATTCATCTGCTCAATATTATATGGTGATGGCAGAATAGTGAATATGGAAAGTAATTTATGTGTATCAAATGGTCCTTTAACTAGTTTCCTTAAAAATAGGATATTCCATTAAATTATTTCCCACACACCTAGTCAATGAAGTAAATCAGGATCATATCAAAGACTCTACTTTTTAATCAAGGAGAACTAAATTATACAAGATTTTTCACATGGCCACTACTGCTTTTATTCTGCAATGATCTACAACTTTGTCTTTATGAATTTTATAATGTACTATCAGTTTTACAAATTGCAATGGATAAATATGTATTTATTTTGTGTCCAGAGATTTGTTAAAAATTTAAAAATGAAGTTTTATCTTGACAAAGCTATTTTTAGCTGTCTTAAGTCCAAGTACATTACAGATGTAATGTACCAAAAATTATAAAACTAACATTGAAACAATTTAGTATGCTATTTAAATTTTTTCTAAAGGTTACTCACAAAAACAAGAAACAATGCATCATTGATCCTTGTCACATACTGTAAAGCTGTCACACAGATACACTGTTTAGTATTAAATTAGGGGGAAAGCAAACAAAAGTGTTTTGACTTACTTGCTCTTCTACTTCAACTTTCCATTCCCCTCATTGTCTGCACACTGATTATCCAGACATGGTGACAAGTTGAACACATTGTCTTTTACTGTTCCTTTGATTTCTACGATAACATGTTAATTGCAGCCTTGAGTTTTTCTTCTCCCCTATTGATTACATAATCACCTTTGCCAATTGATGCTTCCCAAAATGTCAAAAAATATTCAGTAAAATTAAAATACAAATTTAAATCTTTTCCTACCCATCCTACTTTATGTAAATATAGTCCCAAAGCATCTATAAATTCAGATTATTGACAGACCACAAAGCCTAGTTTTTAAAACTACACTAAAAAACTGGAAAAACAACCACTTTTGCCCATGGAGCACTCCTTCCAAAATGTGTGGTGTTTTAGACTAGGTTTTCCTTTCCTAATCCACTTATGCCCACAGGATGGATTTGCCAGGAGAAATTAACAGAGATCATTATAATACAGAAAGCATCAGCTGCATGTTAAACTCTGATAGTGATGCAGTTATATGAAACAAAGAGAAAGTGTGGCTTAGTAATGTTATCTTTCACCTTGAAATGGACATCTTATTTGTTTTTGTCAAGATATGTATATAACAAGTTTATCACTTATCATACTTGAATAATAATATACTACTACCACCCATATTGAATTTTAGTAGCTAATAAAAATTTATATACAGTGGACAATATTACTGTATTACTACACAGTATAATATTAATAATGAGTTTGCTAAATATGTACAGCAATCTCTCATAAGAACCTTCACCTAGCAACATTTTCTACACAGACTCTATTAACATCCAGAAGTCAAGCAAATATTAAACGGTCTTTGAAGGGACACAATGAATGTTACATCTTTTTATGTGTTTATTTGATATACTTATCAAATACAAATACCCCTTAGTCTTGTTTAAAACATGTTTTCTCATTCAGTTATTAGTGTGGAGAGTCCTCAGACCCAATTAGAATCAACAAAAAAGCTACGTGCAGGTATGCTGAAGAAGTACAAGAAATCATATAATAATGAAAAACTGTTATACTTTATAATCCCTCAATGATATATACATATAAAAATCTAAAATTGTTGCTACCCAATGTCTATATCTACATCTATACTGAATTTAAAATATG
The DNA here is from genome assembly GCA_004365215.1 of Cuniculus paca. Taxonomy (NCBI): domain Eukaryota; kingdom Metazoa; phylum Chordata; class Mammalia; order Rodentia; family Cuniculidae; genus Cuniculus; species Cuniculus paca. The sequence continues at coordinate 4,986 of RJWT010051246.1, forward strand.
AAATGTATTGCAGATTTTTAAAGGATAAAACAATCTCTTTAAAGTCTCAAAATCATTCAAAGTATTATTTACTTGTTTGCTGCATTGTGCACCTTAGGAACAACCTCTTAGTTGGAGTAAAGTTTTTGTTGGAATAATCTGATGTTGGAAATTTGTCTTCAATTTATCAGTATTTATACATTTTCCATCAATGTTCACTATTTCAGTTACTGGCACTATATAACAAACCAACACAAAACCAAGTAGCTTCATACCTATTATTTTTCCCAGATATGTGGAATACCTACACTCAGATGGACAGTTGTGAAGTTCAGATATGATCACCTGAGGTTACTCACAAAATTTTTTGGCTGAGAGCTTAGGGCTGGTGAGCAGGTTTGGTGTTGCAACTGGGGTGGACAGAATAGCTGAGGGCTGGATGAGTCTTTCTTCTCCAAGTAGTTTCACATAATTACTAGCTGACCTGAATTTCATGACATCATGGCTAGACTCCATGATGGCGAAAGCATACACTGTAAGGTATGATATGGCCAGTTCCAGAGGTCACACGAAGTCATTTCTGTTGTGTGCTATTGGACCAAGTAAGTTTTAAATCCAGTCCAGATTCAAAGAGAGGGTAAACGATTCCAATTTTTATGAAAATAGTAGCATATATGTATAAGAAGGGTTTATGGTCATCTCTGCAGATGGTCTGTTATACCATACACAGACACCATGAATCCATAAGTGAAGATAAAACCACAAGTAAAACAGAAACTGTGAGAGCCAAGTAGACAAAGCAAGCATAGAAGATACAGTCATCAAGGAAGCATTTGTATCCAAAGATGTGTTTACCCAGGAAAGAGCAACAGGACTGGAGACAAAGTATGAGGGCAGGTCAATATCTACAGAGTCGAAAAGATCAGGAAAAAAGATAACTTGGGAGGAAGGTGACTTAGAAAGTATCTGCATTCGATCAGATATACCAGGTTAACCAATAGTGGAATAGATTTACACTGGTGTATTATCACTGGAGGCTATTTGTACTATGCAATGCATTGCCTTTGTTTTGTGTACCAAGGACCATGTATTTGTTGTATGTTTCATAAAGAAGATTGATTTTGCAGAGTAACTGCAGAATGGGAAAAGCTAATTACTTGGAAGTTCTAATCCAAAAAGACAAGCAAATGCTCTCACAAATGAAAGACAACACAATAACAAAAACATTTGATATGAAGTAACATTTGGTTTTAAGTATACTTGACAAATAAAATCATATATTTAAGGTATACTACATGATGTTTCAAATTACATATATGTGTGAAATAATTACTGAAATCAAGCTAATCAACATATCCAATACCTCTAATATTTACAGGAAGTTTTCATTTCTTCTGCTTAGAAACATTTTATAATAGCACAGGTCAAAAAATACTCAAAAAGAAATAAAATGTAGTCAGCATCTTACTCCCAGAGATAGATTAAAATACTTTAAGTGAGCAGCATTTGACATGATTGCTTGATATCTGTATACAAAAATGAATGCAGAAAAATTTTAAATATTAACAATTCCATATATATACTGTTTTGTAACCTACTGTTTCACTTAATGGAGGGTGGTGGAAACTTTTCACTTCAATAATTCATATCAACACCATGATCTCCAAATAATATAATTAATAACTATTTTAATCCCTCCATTACCTTCTTTTACCCTTCCCTCTTCCATCTTCTTTGTTTCCTTCCCCTTGTCTAATACTAATCACTCTTCCTTTATTCTATATTTTTGGATTCTACATATTAGATAAAACATGCAATACTTGTCTTTCTGATTCTGGCTTGTTTTGTTTAACATGTTGATCTCCAGGTCCATTCAATTTCCTGCAAATGACATGATTTCATTCTTCTTTATGGCTGAATAATACTCTATTGTATATTTTCACAAAAACTTTTTGTACATTTATCTGTCGATGCTACCTTGGCTAGTTGTATATATTGGCTATTGCAAATTGTGCCACAATAATAAATGTGAGCATGTAGGTAACACTCAAAAGTGCTTACTAATTCCGTTAGGTATACTCTAACAAGTGATATATATAGAGAGAATCCTCTCATAACTTTGTTTTTTTGAGGAAACTCTATACTGATTTGTATATCAGTCATACTAATTTACATTCCCCTCAGCAAGTTTGAAGGGTTGTTTTCTCCTTTGCATGCTTGTCAACTGTCTTAGTTACTTTTTTCATTGCTGCAACAAAATACCTAACATCCAAAGTTAAAGAGAGAAAGGTTTATTTAGTTTACAGTTTGCAAAGGTTTCAGTCCATAATAAGCTGGCTCCAAGGCAGAGTGGCACATGGCGGAGGGGCAACAGTTCATGGTGGCAGAAAACAGCAAAAGCAACAAGTGAGATGAAATGCAAGCCTCTTTTTTTCCCGTATATTGTATGCAAGCTACCAGCCCTAGGGCAGTTGTAACACTCAAACCTCTAATCCCAGCACTAGACAATGAACCAATCACAAACTCTAGATTCACCTACCTCTGAAAAGCCTGCCCACCCCCATGACTGCATGAGGCTTTGCGGGGGAAATTCAGATGCAAACCATAACACTCATATAAAATGAATCGTTATAGTCTTTTATGTTCCTGATGAGAGCCATTTTGACTGTGGTGAAATGGGATCTCAGGGTAGTTTTGGTATGCATTACACAAATGATCAAAGACACAGAACAGTTTTTCATATGTTTAGTGACCATTTGCATATCTTCTTTTGAGAACTGTCTGTTCAAATCATTTTCCTATTTATTGAGTGAGATATTTGAATTTTTGGTGTTGTTTTTTAGTTTTTTATATATTCATCCCCAGTTGAAAGAGTAAGTTGCAAAAATTTTTTCTCATTTGAAGGCTATCTCTTCACTCTGGTTTTTTGTTTTTTTTGTTTTTTTTTTTTCCTTGCTGTACAGAAACTTTTTAATTAGAGTTTATCTCATTTATTCATGTTGGTATTTTCTGTGCTTTTGTAGTCCTATCATGCAGTCCTTTACCTGTGCCTATGGCGTCAAATGATTCTCCTTGGTTTTCGTACACCAATTTCAAAGTTTTGGGTCTTATACTTAGGTTTCTGACCCATTTTGAATTAACTTTATACACACAGAGATAAGAATCTAGTTTCAATTGTTTATATTCAGATATTGAGTTTTTCCAGCACCATGCATTACAGAAGTTTTCATCCAACATATGTTCTGGGCCCCTTTGAAAAGAATCAAATGACTGCATTGCATAAGTCTTTTCCCTGGTTTGGTGTTCTAGTCCATTGGTTTACATGTCTATTTTTGTGCCAATATCATGCTGTTTCATAATGTTGTATAATTTGAAGTCCAATACTTTGACACCTCTAGCATACTTTTTTCTTAGTATTTCTTTGGCTATTCTTGCTCCTTTTTCTTTTTATATGAGTTTTAGGACTGCTTTTTCTAGATCTTTGAAGATGTCTTTGAAATTCTGATAAGGGTTGCATTGAATATGAAATCACTTTTAGTAATATGACCACTTTAACAATATTAATTCTGCCAACCCATGAACATGGGAGGTCTTTCTGATTTCTAGTGTCTTCTTTAATTTCTATCTTCAGTGTTCTGTAGTTTTCATTATAGAGGTCTTTGCCCTTTGGATAGATTGTTTCCTAGGGAGAATGAAGTCTTAGATTATGAATAACTTGTTCTGTGAGTGTTCTGCAAAAAGAATAAACATTTCTAATAAATTTTAATTTGATGAATGATATCTTACAATATGAGTAATACATGAAGTTGAAAGTCACATGATCACAACTGAGCCAAGGATTCTCTCTCTCTCTCTTTCTCTCTCTCTCCCTCTCTCTCTTTTTCCCTCTTTCACTGTAGACTGTGGATGATTTTCTCCCAGAAGCAAGAGGTTATGGAGGATACCTCTCTAGAAGAGGACAGAAAACTAAAGAATCCCTCACTTTAAATGAGAATATGGGGATGTGCACAGTGTGCAAAACAGTAAACAATTTTGTAGAAAAGGACCACCAAAATAAGGCTGTAGCAGTGCAAACAATGAATCTATTTAATGATGATGCAATGTCACATTTCCACAAAATCCTTAAATGGAAGTCAAATCAAGTATCACTAAATAGGTTCCTTGTTAAAGCTACATGAAAAGAAAAAGATTGCATTGAACCAATAGCAGTAACTTTGTTAGTAATAATGAACTTTGTCCTACATAATAACCCCCCTCTGTCTTGTCTCTATCATACCAGACATAAAGGTTTTCAAAGGTAAGTGCTGGTTAATTTATTTTTTGTTATATTTTATATTTTCATTGTTTTGCATTAAATTATAATCATTTTATATGAATATTTTTTAGTTGTGGAAAAAGTTGTCTGAGTTTCCATTGTTTCATATGGGGAAATCCACTTTGACATAAAATTGCTTTGAATTGCAAGCATTTCTAGAACAAATTATGCTCACAAATCAAGGTTTTGGTGTATTTTTTAAATAACAATTACGAATGGAATTGTTTCCCTGATTTCCTTTACAGCTATTTGATTAGTAGTACATAAGGAAGTTATTGATTTTTTTAATGTTAATTTTGTATTCTGTCAAAAATATGTTTTAAGAGATATATTTAATAAGGACCCAAAGGAGACAAAATGACTGAACAGAGGCAGAGCTGCATTCAGAGCTACTTAGAGAAATTCAACTAAAAATACAGGTAATAGGAAGAAACCAGAGGGAGACACATTCTGAAACCAAAATCAATTTGAAATAAGAGACACACAGATCAAGCAAAACACAGATAAAAAGACTTAATAAAATGATCAGCCTGCCCACCCAGCTGCTGGTGGGTTGCCGGACCTCAGACAAATTCCAGCCATACTGGAAAGCTTAAAAGAAGAAAAAAAAATGGATATACTAAAATATTGTGGCTAAATCAAGCCACACAGGGCAGACTTGGGATATAAGGTCCCCTGCCTCTTTTGTCTTCCTCCAAACAGAAGATGCTATAGCCCAGCAATACATTTCACCAGCATACACAGGAGTGAGTGAGCTGTTCTCTCCCTAACACTGGCCAGTTTTTCTTTTCCCCCACCCCATCTCTTTTCTTTTATTCCATTTCCTTTTATGCAACAGAGTGCTAACTGGAACATTTATGGACAGCATTAAAGACTGCAGGGATGTGTAGTAAATGCTACAACTAACTTTCCCCTGCACTTGCAGCTAAAGAGGAGTAAAAATTAAATAACCTTACACCAGGGGACTGTGTAGCCCAGGGCTGTCCCCACGCCAGGGGCAGGAGCAGAAAGACATCACACAGCACCTCACCCCACCTCACCTGACAAAGTTACAGACTAGAGCAGAGGTGGATGGTGGTAGCAGCAAACACTGTAAAGCAACAAGTGGGAACTTAGCACTCTTCCTCAAGAGAATAGTAAAAACTGGGACTGAGCAGCCTTGGACACAACAGAAGGAGCAGAGGACCATACCCCAGGATCCCACCCCACCCTGCAACAAACAAACTGCCAGGGCAGAGACTTAACAAGCAAAAGAGGAACACAGAAGGCTGAGCAAGGACCAGGTGGGGCCAACTGTGCATGGGACTGGAAGCAGCCACATCTCTGTCTGAAAGAAGCACAGTGCCTTGAAGAGAAGACACTCAAGAGGAGAGAAATACAGTAAGGAGTGGACAAGTCACTAAGGGACATACAGAAAGTACTGGCTGAAGACTTTGGCCCCAG
>RJWT010051247.1:0-10725 GCA_004365215.1 Cuniculus paca
ATAAATTTGTGTCATTTGTAGGAAAATGAATGCACCTTGAGACCACAATGCTGAGTGAAATAAATTAGACTCACAAGTCACTTAATAAATATTACGTCACTTCTCCTATCTAAGAAATGTAAAGTATAAATAATTTAAAAGACCAAAATAAAAAACAGATGATGGGAAACAGGAGGTAAACCTTTTGGAGATGGAAAGTTGATGTAGGGGTAGAAGTAGAGGGAAGGGAGAGAAGGGGAATGGGAAGTAGAAAGGATTAAGATGGTGTTTTAGTTCCTTTTTCATTCCTGAGACACAATACCAAACATCGACAAATTAAAGGAGGGGAGTTATATTTTGGCTTACACTTTGTAGAGATTTCAGCCAATAATAATAGGTTCCAAGGTAGGGCAGCATGGCAGAAAATCATAGCAGCGAAGCAGCTCATGAAATGGCAGCAGGAATAAGACAGCAATTAAGACAGGAAGACGGGCCAGGTGTGGTGACACAGACATGTAATACCAGCACTCAGGAGGCCGAGGCAGGAGGATTGCTGAGAGTTTGAGGCCAGCCTAGACTACAAAGTGAGTCCAAGGCCAACCTGAACTGCACAGTAAAACCCTGTCTCAAAAAGACAAAAATGAAAACAAGAGAGGAGGAAGAGAAATATACATTCTAGGCCATGCCCTCAGGGATCTACCTCCTGCAACTAGACTTTACCTCTCAACATTACATTTAGTTATAAACTCATTAATGGACTAATTCACTGATGAGTATCAGGCCTACATGGTGCAGTCACCTCACAAAAGACCCAACCATAAGCACATGAGGCTTTGGGAGGGGCAATTAAATATAAACCATACCATTTTGCCCCTAGCCCCACAAAATTCATCTGCATTCCTTTTTGCAAAAATGCACTTAGTCCATCTTAAGTCACATCCATTTATAAAAGCCTCAATGTGATCCTTCTTTATAGGTGAATAGTACTCCATTGTATAAAAGTACCACATCTTTTTTATCCATTCCTCAGTCGATGGGCATTTGGGTTGTCCATCTCTAAATGTTACCAAACTCCTAAAAGCTCAGCATTGCTGAAAATCTAAGTCCAAAGTCTCCTCTGAGATTTAAGGCCAACTGTTAGCCATAAGTCCCTGTAAAAAAGAAAAGTGAAACACTGCTGACATACAAAGGTACAGAGTAAACATTACCAATCCAAAAAGGAGAAACAGGAGGATAGAAAAGAATGGGGCCAATAAGACTAAAATCCAGCAGGGAAATCATTAAATCCTGTAGTTTCATGACAAGCATGCTGGGCTAATTGTTGTGCAATGTGAACTACGAAGGGCTTGGGAGACATTACCCCTGTGACGCTGTAGGTGATTACAGCCCTCATGGCTTGTCTCTTGTGCTGAGTTTGCTCACTCCTTGCAGCTCCATTTAGATGTTCCAAGTTCTTGGCTTTTCCAACTTTCTATAGAGTCTTCATTTCACTCTTGGCTTTATGCTGACTGCTTCACACATGGCCCTCCCAGGGGCACAATCTGCTCTCCCAGGCCTTCTTCTGAAATCTATGTGGAAACCTCTCAGATCCAACAACTCTCACATTCTGCATGCACCTAAAACTAGCACCACATGGATGATGCCAAGATTTTCCCCAGCCTGAGCAGTAGTCAAACCTTTTTGTATCTTGGTAGTGGATGCAGATGGCTCTGAGTGCCTAAATGACTGAGCAACATAACTGAATCCCAGGGAATAAATTCCAATCCTTAAATTGTTGCCATTCTGAAACACAGTGCGCTGGGGCTCTCTTCTCAAACCAATCTTTCACTTTCCACCTTTGAGTTCAGGAAAGGTGGAGCCTTTCAAATTTCTTCCTTCCACGCCCCCCATGGCATTCTTTGCATGGTCCAAATAGAAAGCACTTGGTTTCTTGTTAATGCTAATCTTTCTAGCCAGAAAGCTCTCCTCTACTCCATCTTTGCAGGCTCCAACTTTACTGCAGCATCCTTTCTGGTCAAATTCAAAAAACTTTGAAACATTCAGCTATGAATTTGTTTTTGAATCTCAAGCTAGAGCTAGCTAATAGTGCCTAACAGTACACAAGCCAGGGCCTCAGTGTTACACTGTCTTGAAATGTTATACTGCAGGTTAATTAGTCTGCTGCCCTTAATCTCAGTCTTCAGCAGTCTCTGGACATGGGAAAAATGTAGACAAATTTTTTGCCACAGCATTAACACACATGGCCTGGAGTTCAACTGCCTATGGAGTCCTTACTCCCAAATGAAACCTCAGGAGCCTGGTTTTTACTGTTTTCTTTTCTATTAATGTTCTGGTCTCCTGAGCTCTGATCAGAATCTCCCACCAAGCTTGGCTTAAAGCATTGTAGGGGTATCTCTCCAGTTGGCACCCCCAAACTTTCCAAATTCCTCCTGGGAAGTGAAGTGGGAGATCAGGGGATGGCTGACTGACTGGGCAAGAAGGAATGATCTATCAATCATAGAAAGCCAAGAAAAACCATTCACAAAGCCCCACTTCTGGGGTCAATCAGAAGATGCTATCTTTAATTCTTCCTGTGAAGAAGTCAAGCAGGTTTTTGATAGGTCAAACTAGCTAGATCTGAAGTCAGCCTGAGGAGTAAGGGATAAAAAATATGGTGGCCATTAAACTCTTGGCTGCTGTGTTCTTTCATTTACAGTGGTTCACTCTTGCCTTGTAGAGTATATTTCTTTCTCTACTTTTAAAGGTCCCCCACTCATTCTGCAGAGCATATATCTTTTCTTATCCATTATAAATGTAAAACCTCATTACCTTTTGCAGTTGTTTTATCCAATTCTTTGTTCAGGACAAGGGACAACCTTGAATCTCCAGAAAGAGTCACCAACGCCCTACAACCCAGTAACAGAACCAGTTCCAAAGGCTCCTGAATTACATGGTCAGGTAGTGTCAGTGTCTTACTTCTCAAAATGTAAAAAACCATGATAGACTCAGAGGATTGTGTCCTAAAACTGATTAGATTCATTTTTAAAATTCACTATATTTGTTGAGTAAATTGTATTGGACCAATAGAGGGGTTGAAGTGTTGGCTCATGGAAGTAAAACTGATTAAGAGAACACAATGTTTAGCCAGAGCAAAAATTCATTAAAGATTGCTTTGTTAATTGAGAGTTAAAATTTGAATTATGTTACTTGAAATTTTTTGATCATACAGAAGTTGGCTTCCTTGATTTTACCTTAAATTATAATACTATGTTTCACTGAATCAAAGATCTCAACAATTATAACATGTACAGTAGTTACTTACCATTAATAAAAAATTATATAATGATCCCATGTGTCCCAGTGCTTTCTTATCACTTCCTTTGTAAACTGTACAATTTTAGACATAATTAATTATGGAAAATATGTCTTAATTAAATATAAAAGAGGATATACAAATGGAAAATAGATATATAAAAATACTCTAATTAACCATTATTAGAATGCAAATTAAAACTACAATGAGATTTCACCTCATATTTGTCAAAGTAGCTTTTAATCTAAAAGATCAGCATAACAAATGTTAATGAAGATATGAATAAGAGGAAACTCTTGCATAGTGCTGGTATAAATTAGTGTACCTATTATGGAAAATAGTCTGAAAGTTCCTATAAATTTAAAATAAGAACTAAAATATAATCCAGCAATTTCACTTTTGTGTGTGTATCTTAAGCAAATTGAATTGAAGCAACATCTACACTCCCTTGTTCATCGCATTGCTACTTACAATAGCCAATATTAAATCAACCGACATGGCCAACAACTGCTAAGTAGGTAAAAAAATGTGAAAAACTTACATAAAATGTGTGCGTGTATATGATATTATATGTGCAATGAAAGACTATTGAGCCTCAAACATAAAGCAAATTCTGTTACTTGTCACAACATAGATAAATCTGTGCCACTTTATGCTAAGTGAAATAAGCTAGGCACCAAAAAAAAAAAATTAGTGATGCTACTAATATATGAATCCTCAGAAGTGAGACTCACATTAGTAGAGCATAGAATGATGGTTACCAGGTGCTGGTAGGAGTGGAAGGCAATGAGGTAAATGCAGGTTAAAGACCACAAAGTTTCAGTCAAGTAAGAGAAGTTATGGAGATCTACTGTGTAGCATGATGAGTTGAAAATTGCTAAGAGTGTAGATCGTAAATGTTCTTACTTCAAAAATGATAGTTAGGTGGTAGATATGTTAATTAGTTTGGTTTAATTATTCCACAATGTATGCATATATCAAAACCTGTTTTATATCATAAATATTCAATTGTTATTTGCTAATTAAACCTTAATGAAACTAAAAAAAATAATATAGGTACTTACTGTCTTCCTTTCTAACCAGAATGTAGACTTGGAAAGTACGTTTTTTTTTCTACATTAATCATATGTCCTCAGTGCCTGGAACAGGGTGTGGTGTTTAGTAGCGGTCAATAAATATTTGATGAATTAACATAGGAAAAATGTAGACTTTCTTTCCACCCCTCTTTCCCTTTCTCCTCTCTGTAATGCCAGCTTTGGCTTCTAACAGGTCCATCTACACGAAGAATCATCTGGGAAACTTCATTGACACCCTTGGTCCTATGCGGAATTTCTCACAATGAGGCATAGGCAGAGGTGTGTTGGAAAAATCTGTCCAGGTGAGTGTAAAGCACATTGAAAAGTTCAGAACCACAGACCCATGCCATCCTATTAGCTGCATATGCACACAGCAGCAGTGTGTTTCTGCTGGTTCCCCTCTATATGGAGGTATTTGATCACTTGCTCAATGAGAAAATCTTTCCAAAACAAGCTATTAATGTTCCTTAAAAGAGTAATAATCCAGTATGTCTCATACTACATCCATATCAACTGTATCATTTGATTCTCAAATAGTCAGATGAGGAAGATAAATATTATCATCTAAAATTGGAAAGAATTCGAATCTGATTTATTTGCTCAAGGTAAAAGGAAAGACATGCACATGTTTTTTCCTTTGTTTTATAACTTCAAAATAAATCCAGAAAACTGTGCTTAATTTATCCTTTTATCTCTGTAATCAAATAACATGTCCTAATTGATGTGTTAGCCTTAACAAAACCCAAGGAAGATCTGATTACTGTGAACCATTCATTTGCTTAGCATATACCTGTTTGTCGAATGCCTCCAAAGCTTCAGTTATTGTTTTAAAATGAGTTGAACTTTCCCTGTAACTTTCAATTTGAAAAAAAAAAGACAAAGAAAACTTATTCATATTACTTTTTTGCTTTTTACTCCATTTGGCAACCAGGTTAATTCTGAAAATATAGCTTTTCTTAAAAATAATGCAATGTTGACTGGAACCTTGAGTTTTTAGGTTTTTTATTATTTTAGCAATTTCTAGGTTCTCTAAGAAGTATCACTTCAGTGGCTAAGTGCATTTCCAAACAACAGGAAGAAATACGTGATTTTAACTTAGCACAAAAGTAAAACTTGCAGTTTGAACATTTTTTTCAAATTTTATATTTGGAACTTAAGGATGCTTGAATCGCTGGTAAACCTTGCTTGCTGTTGGCATTATTTACAGATTGAAAAACACCTGGAAATACATCCCTGCAGAAACAACATAGAGAAAGAAACAAGAGAAAATTGTGAGGTAAAATGCTGACTATTTGTTTGTCCCAGGTGTGTGAATACGAATGACAGATCATTAATTTTTCATAAATAAGACAAAGGTGCGACTATAGTTTCTCAACAGAAAGAGAACCAGTTGGAGAGGCAACATAATAATTAAACGATTTCCCTTCAAATTTTAGACTGGAGAATATATACAAATACATGTTGTAGTCCTCTTTATTCTTCCATGTTAGTATGGCTGAGGCTGCTGGATTACTGTATTAAAACAAATCATGCTGATACCAGACTCTTAGCTACATCTCAAATTAAAACTGTAGTTTTCGTGGACTCAATTTACTGTCTGTGGCAAACTTTAATGGCGATTGAAAGTTCTAAGTTTAATAAGGATATTTTCAACAACATAGATATTATACAAAAATTAGTAGTGATATCAAGCCATAGAATACTTGCTTTTCTAAGTCATGTAAAAAAACAGAGAAATCAGTCTCTGGCTTAGTGTATATTGTTTTATTCAATTAATATTAAGATTACAAAACCATTGGGTGTTGGCTAGTGTTAAGCAGCCAGCTGAACCCTCATGCTGAATCTTCATTCCCAGCGTTTTGAAGCAGGCTTGGTGAACCAGCCTGATAATGTCAAGAGTATAGGTGGCCGGGTAGGAGGGGGGAGGCTGAAGCCAGACTTGCGAATAAGCAGAAAGCACGTGTTACTTCAAGAGTTCAGGATAGACCACAGAGAACTACCAAAAGGATTCAATTAGGTCACATTTGCTCCCTGTTCCACATACGGAAACACAATTACTTGTTAATTTAAATGTTCTGCCCTCAAAAACCAGAGACATTTATAGGCATGGAACTGAAGAAAAGAAATTGAGAGGAAAATAACTGGCATCAACGTCTCCATTTCACTAGCCTTGATGGGGCCTGTGTGCCTTCCCTTAGCAATGAGAGAACAGAGGCCAAGAAATTATAAAGTAGAACAGAGAGGGTCTGGAAACCATGAAGGCCTACTCCAAAGTAGGGGTGCAGGATAAAGTAGACTAGAACATTTAAGAAACCAGAGTCCATAATATTGAGATGAAAATAACTAGTTTGCGAAGAAATAAAATCTTTTAAAATCAACACGAAATGCTTTTTTATTCTTTTCTCATCTCTAAAGGCAAACAGGTAAGGAGACTTTAGGGAAATTGGTCCGCAGCCCTACTTCTTCATTCCTTCACCTTTAGACGACCAGCATCTTCTAACCTGGATTTTGTGATATGTATTTTAACTACTCTATAGAGTATGGAGTTGGATAACATACCTCCCAGACAGAACCTGTGTCAACCGGCTCATCTCCATCTGACGATTTCAAATCTTATGGAGCAGTTAAGGAAATTTCAATTATTAACAAGCTTGTTTCAAAAAGAAAAACAAAACTGGGAATGGCTTGTTATTATAGCTCATTGATATTTGCAATGATCCTGTGAAGGATTGTACTCAGGGCAAGGAAAATATTCCAAGGGTATTTAAACATAAATCCTCCCGCCCCTGGCCTATGGTGCAACTAAGCTGTACTATGCAAAAGTCAAAACTGTAATGTATGTGTATACTAAATAGAAATGCATTTTCTAGATGGGAAACACTGTACTTTGATTTGCAGTTCCCTTGATTGTACCCCAAATAGAATAAAGCCATTGTTTTCAGGTTAAATACTGACCTTTTTTCCTGTCCTATATGTATATTAAAAAGGATCAATTTGTAAGATGTATATGAACTGATTTTCCACAATGAATGCATTTATTACATTTTGAAAGCACACATTAACAAAAACAATGAAAATAACAAATAAATGTGTGTAATAGCTAACTTTTATCCCAATATAGTTTAATTCTTATTAAATGTGTATTTTGTTCTTTTAGCCACTTTCACATAGCAGATTCTTCAGTAGTGTTTACAACCTGACAACCATTGTGAAGTTGTTTAATGACTAGACTACCCAAATTTAACTACAGACTTTATATTTATGGTCACAATGTTTTCTTTTATTTCTCAAAAAAAAAATGTTTCTGGTCTTGGCTTAAGTAGACGTGTGCTTGGTTCTATGGCACACGTGTGAGTTTGAAGTACTGTCTGCATTGTGAAAAACAGCAGAAGTGACTTCTGCAAGACAGCCACCTCCTCTGACCCCTGCCAAAATCAACAAAAGAAAAGGCTGAATGAAAGAGTGACTTTTGCCTAGCGAGTTCACTCCTAAGAATTTACTTGCAATTTTCATGACTCGTATTTACTCATGAATGGCATATTTTTTTCTTGTCTCTAAACTTTTTTGAAGTGCCCTAATGAAAAAATCTGAATAAACTGCACAGTTTTCAAGTCCAAGTTTGCCCCGTGATGCCTTGGAAGCGAGTGTATGGTTAGGAATCCAACCAAGGCTGTCGGACTATGTGACCATGTCCTTTATAAAGACTGGAGATGTTAGCTTGGATAGCCATTTCATTTTCTCTTGTACGCTGTTAGTTTTCTGTATGTAAGACCCATAGAAGTGAAACTTGCCTGGTTATTTTAAAGCAAGGGTGTGGGTGGACAGATCAGCTTGGATTATTAGTCAGCTTTCTTTGGCCAGAACAACTAATTAATTTATTCCTCTACTTCTAGCCAAATGTGTCTCAAATCACTGGATTTTAAAGAATTTATACTGCTTTTGAGATCTTTAAGTATATTAAAATTTCTGATAAAGACAGTTACAATGTAAGGAAGAAGATGACAAATTCAGATTTAGTCTTCTGGCTTCTAAGCTGAGAAGCAGTTCAATGCTTTCATATTTAGTCTCTTACATAGTCAGACTTAATGTGGAGAGAAGGAAGAAAAGCTTGGGAGTTTTTTAAGCCAAATGAAGAGTCAGTGGCCTGATCCACACGTTGAAGGTTAATGTGATTATTCCCATTTTACGAGTGAGCAAAGGGAGATACAGACAGGCCAAGAAGATTTAACTTTAAAAAGGTAGTGCGTGGTGTTGCCAGGGATTGAAGCGCTGTCTCCCAGCCTCGCCAGGAAGATGCCTGGAGACTGGCGTCTGCTGTTCCAGACAATGCATCACCTGAGACTTTTTCACATTAGTGAATCATGATACTGCGACTGAGACTTCCATAAACTAGAATAAAACAAGTAAGACCTGATGATAGTTCCTTGACATTTTCCTTTCATTTATATAATATACATACACATATTCCTACACATCGTGTCATGACATATTTATTTCTTTCTGTGGCTGTAGTCAGAAATGAAACTAATTAAACAGCCAAAATGCTCTCCTTTGGGGATTCTTTGTGATTCTGTAAAAGCAACAGCTTACAGGCCTGAGAGACATTGTTTTGAGCAAAGCAGTTGCATTATGAGGTTTTTTCTCTAGAAAACAGATTCATAGAACCATTGACTGATTCAATTCCCCACTGCAATGTTCTGAAACTCCCCCGTGTGTACTTGTAAAAGACAGCTATTATCTCACTTTTACGGTTTTGTAATTTACTTTAAAATTCTCCATAGACAATGCGGTGTACTTATACATGAAAGTGTAGGCATGTGTGCAAAGGGAAAGGTAGTTAACTCGGGCTGCTAGCACTGGTGCTGCCCTGATTACGAAAGGGAGATGCTGACTGGCTTTTGAGAGAGCTAATCCAGTGACTCAACCTTGGCTGAATAATGGGATCATCTGAGGACGTTAAAAAAGAATTTAATGGTCCAGTTATTTTTTGTAATTATCGTAAAACCAGTCTTTAGCTTCCTTTGCTGTCCCATTCCGTTTTACTACATGTATAGATTCTCTAACCACTCCCATAATCAGTGCATAACCCCACAAAACTCCCTTGCGTATTCCACCCATTTCAAATTGCCGTTTCCCTATAGTAGTCCTTACTCCTGGGAATCATGATTTGTTGGGAAACTTGTAGAAAATGCCAACGCTTACCTCAGAGCTTTGGATTTAATTAAGCTGGAGTTGGAGCTAAGTAGTCTTTTAAAAGTTTTCTCATGACTATGACATGCAGCCAGGCCTGAGAAACTGGGCTCTCTTCAGAGTTCACATTTCAGCACCGCTACAAGTGCTTCTACCAGCTTCATCTCAAATCTCAAATCAGCATTATTTCACTGGACAGAATTATGGATTTTAGGGGGTTTTTGTGGGTGGGCAATTGTGTTCAAACAAATGAATGAGCTGGAAGTAGTACTGCGCAACACCCCGTCTCACGACGGTCTAGTGAGTATGGCACTCCTCACAGAAGGACAGGCAGCTTTGAAAGGTAGGAAGATGCAGGGAGAGGATCGGATTAGGTTTGCAGAACTCTGCTCCTGGAGTACATATGATGTGTCCTGAGCAAATCTTTCACATCTCGTGACCTTCTAGAATGCTGAAAAGCACAGCATGCTGTGACTTCAATGAGCCTGCGTAAGAGTTTAGATGTTTGTTTCTACTTACCTATAAATATTTGCTTTGCAGATTTGTCCTGAGAATTGCCTTTCTTTATTTTACCATCTGGTAGGGAGATGAGTGTGTGTAGGTGGGGGGCATTGCTCCTTCCAAATTTTATAAAGTAGTAACTCACAATCTTGAAAGCATCTTAGAATTGTTTGGGGAAATTTAGACGTCTCCTTTTAAAGGAATCTACACCTCAAAAAATTCAGTCCTTGGGAGTGGGACTCAGGCAGTGCTATTTTGAATACTCACCAAGTGTGTAACAAAGATGGAAAGGCTACTCATATCACCCAAAAGACATCTAATGATTTTGAGCAAATCAACGGACTTAAATTTATTCAATTCATTAGGTTGAATTCCATCATGCCTCACCAACACATCTAGGCCTGGATTTCAACAGAGCAAAAGGCTAGATGCCCAGCCACACCGTGCAACTGTACACTGTCTTCCCCACTGACCTCTCCCTTTTGAATCATAAACACTGCTCACAAATTGTGGGATTTATCTATTGCTGCGCACCCAGTTTTGCTCCAAAACGTAAAAGAGTAAACATTCAATATTTCATGTTTTGTAACACCAGGAATCTGGGATAACTTTCTGGGCGGTTCTAGCTCAGAGTTTGTCATGAAGTTGCAATCAGTTTACGGCCATCTGAAGGCTTCGTTGTGCTGG
>RJWT010051248.1:0-10739 GCA_004365215.1 Cuniculus paca
TGTCTACCTCCAGTTAATGAGTTTTAATGCATGATTTTCTTGTACCTTGCCTTTCTTTACACATCAATCTGTTCATGGCATCTGTCATGCAAACAGTAACAGGGAAACCTCTGGGGCTGTCAAGGAAATGACACCTTTCTCCTTTACCAGAATCTGAAAATGATGCCCAGATTTCTCTGAAATTCTCCAGGCAAACTATGTCTTTCTTTTAAAACCAACACCATCTGCCCAAGCAGACATCTGTGGACCAATTGTCACATAAAAGATTTTAGTGGATTTCTGATCTTGAAGCCTGTTACTTGAGATAATCAAGCTTTCACTTAACTAGATGACATACCTTGCATAAATCAAATTCACTATGGGTACTAAAGAATAAGAGGGCATAGATTAATGTTAGCCAAACTATTGAATGGTAGCAGAGGCAACCTGGGTTGAATTTTTTTTTTTTGTACTGGAAATCAAACTCACAACCTCACACTTGCCAGGCAGGTACCATGCCACTGAGCTATATCCCCAGCCCTAGGCTGGTATTTAAAAACAAAGACAATTGGTATGTCACCCACAAATTAGATTTTATTTCTTAAGATTTTTCTCTTAAAGTAAAAGTTGAAAGCACATAAAAGTGTATATTATCAATGAATACAAAGGATTATTATTCATTCTCATTTTTTAAATTAAATTTTTATTCAGATACAAATTTACCTCATATAATGTAATTAAGTACAATCTCAATAAAACACTCAAATATATCAGAGTCCTTCTCTACAATCATGTTTAATTGCATACTAATCATATTTAGAAGATAATTCATTCACCAGAATATGCTTTAACTTGATTAAATTGTTTTACCAAACTCATAAATTCCACAAATATTTATCATCTTAGAGAAAAAATACATAAATGTATAGTGCATCTTTTCCTTTGTGTATATAAAACATGAATATATACAAATGTATAATTTATGGGTTTGTAAATTTTTGCTTATATCATTCTGTGTAAATAAGTGTGAATGTAGAGCACATTTTTTAAAAATTTGCCTAAGATTTTATCATATGCCTGTGTTACTCATGTAACCTCTTGGAGAGGCTGAAAGGAAGATGCGGTATTTTGCCTTCCAAAAAGCAGCTTAATATTCTTATAAGTACTGTATATATGTTTTTATAAACTTGCACAGTTCTGCTCATTTTCATAACTCATGGTTTTAGTCCCTTTCTTGTTACTGGTACAAAATATCAGACACCTGCGTTTTAAAGGAGGGTAGGTGTATTTCAGTTCAGTTTCTGTCTGTAGTCAGTAGGCTCCAAGGCAGAAACTGGGTGGCTGAGGTCATTTATACATCTTTCTGGTTATAGTTTGATAATTCGATACATGCATATAATGTGTAATAATGAAATAGTATTAGTGAGAACTTCTATTTCTTCAATCATCGATCATTTATATGTGTAGAAAACTTTCATACATTTCTTTCCTACATTTAATTATATCCTAGATTGTTTTAAACAATAATTACCCTCCTGTGGTTATTGAAAACCAGAACTAATTTCCACTTCAAGAAAATGTTTAAGAAAGGCATATTTTAGTCATTTTTCAAATGCCTTGATTGAAAAGATAGGGCAAATAAGAAATTATATGAAAGCATCTGGGTTAGGCCCAAGATATAGGCATAATAAAGTTCATAACATTGTTTTAATTATTAAATTTAAAACCTAAAAAATACAGAAGGGGCTACATTAATTAAACTGATATAAATGAAAAAGTATTCCAAAACAGAAAAGTGAAAGTACTAAAACTTGCAAAACTAATATTTTAGGAGGAATAAAAGACAATATTTAGCAATAGTAGTAATCATAATATTGAGCACATGTATCTATTCATCAATGAGAAAATGAATTTAGTTATACATATGTGTGTACTTTTATATATACCGTATATTGACTTTTCTATGAAAATTCAGAGCTTACTCATTTGCTACATGCCATAGCTTCTGATTATCTCAAAACTTCAACTCAAGAGCTAACCTTTTTGAGGGCCAGGGATTTAGCTCAGTGGCTCAAGGGCTTGCCTTGTAAGTGTGAGGTCATGAGTTCAATCCTTGGTACCCTCCCCCCACAAAAAAGAGCTACCTTTTTATATGAGTCTGTTTGTTAAAAGGGGTTTTTACAAACTTACAAGTGCACTAATTCACTGTGCTGCCCTCTAATGTCACTGGCAGATAGATGACTAATGCTTTAGTTGCATAGTTTATAAAATACATGATAGATCACAAAACCACTCAAGGTGAGAGTACAGAGTAGTCATAAAGTTCATGTGTGTAATTGTTTAAAGTTATCTGAGCACTGTTTTCACTCTGTCCTCAAATGTGGATTTGAATTCTCCATGTTCTTCTGGATATCCTTTGTGCTAGTGGATATCATGCACACTAATGATTATAAGTCATTAAAGTTACACTTACAACTTTTACATTTGTTAAGTACTGTTAAGACCCATTATGCCTGGGTGCTTTTTGTGCAGTTTTCATCATTATCTCCTGACAATCCCAAACTATAAGACATTGTATATCTTATAAAAGTTAAATTAATGCATATCAGATATATGAGGTATCAGGGTCAATATTAACAGGAAAAAATTCTAAATAAAATTACAACAGTGTCTGTTGGTTTTAAATAGCTTTAACATTAATAAAACTTCAGAATCTTGTCAGTCCCTTTCGAGGTTGTTGATTGTTAAGTAGCATGCAACATTTAAATAACAGTAAATTTTGCTTCAGTCTCTTTCAATAATCCAATCCACATTACCAGAAAATAACGTAAAATGGGTGATTAAATTGGGGAAAACACCCTCTGGAGTGAATGCATTCCAGGATAAAGAGGAGCTCTTAAACTCTTAAACCATGATTACCTTGCTGGGAACCGTTCCTGCAGTCATCCCAGCAACACTCAGAGTATTTCTTTTGAGAGCTGATCTGCAGAAGTTTTTATGAAAGAGAAAGAAAAAAGGATCTAAGCAAAACTGGGGTACTTCTTTAATCATATTGCACAGGTAAAATCACTAAAAGTTTGCATGTTTAGTGGGAATAATTTTTACTTGGCCCACTTAAAATATTTATTTAAAATTGTTTTCTCACTTTACTGCCCAATAGTTTTTAAAATATTTTAATACATCTTTGCAGTACAAAAAGTTATATTCATTATGAGGAATTTGTATATATACATAACCCATCTTAATTCTTTTTGAGCACAACAGTTTGAATCAAAAGTCTTCTATGACAAAGAAAAGAAGTCCTGAATAATGCACAATTTGCCTTTGTTGATTTTTCTTTTATTTTTACTCTAAACATACTGAAGTTTACTTTAGATTTGTTTTCATGGAAACCTTCGCTTTACATATGCAAAAGCATCTCCCTATAGCAATCATATGGCTTATTAATCTTCAAAGAAACTCATGCTTTTTATGCACTGTTACACAGGAGCCTGAAATGGAGACTTTCAAGTCTGTTCACTCTGAAACTGTTTTTGATTTCCCCCCTTCCCTATACTGCAATAAGTATCCTTTTTCTAATTTGACAGTGGGAATAAAAAAGTAAATTCTGTCAGCATAAGTCACCTAAGGTGCAGCATCTGTGTTTGTCTTGCTTATAGTTTTCTAGCACCCTAGATATTCAGAATAACTGAACTTTCTGGACCCCTACAAAGTTATCTATCTCTGACGGCTGCTGTGCTGTAAATTTGTACCGAAACTATTATGTTCTTCAGAATTGCTGCAGCTCCCCAGATAAAATAATAACTTTTCCACAGAATTTGCTGTCAACTTCAACCTGGAGGCAGGATTTAGAGAGGTTACATGGCTTAGTTCACTGACAGAGAATGATTTCCCCACCTTCTTCCAAGCAGTCTTCCTAGAGTTCTACATTTTAAAAAAGTACACATGTATGCTAGTAAGTAGGCTTTGCTGTCTCAGGTCCAAAAGGTTTTCTTTAGGTATGCTCATTTTTAAAAGTCCTGATAAGTTGCCTCTGCAAGGATTCACAGTAGTTTCTCCTTAAGTAGCCTTCTAGCATGCTGTAGGGTAGTTTGGCAGTTATCTTTGCTCACACTCATTAGTTTATTTTCTGAGTCACTGATTTGCAGATTAAAATTTTGAGTTTCTCAGGGTGAAAAAATGCTTCAACATATACTTATGAAAGGCCAAGAAGTCTTTGAGCTGATACTTCAAATGGTCTTGATGAATGATTATCATAATATATACTCTCAATCTATACTCGATGAATTTGCTCAAAAACAAAATTTAATTTGATCAAATACATACATACTGATTGATTAAAATAGGGTTTGATTTCCTAGGATGTTAAAAATTATGCTAATAAAGAATGTTTTACTGTATTCATACAGATAAAGGCAAAGAAAGGGCCAGGAAAGGCAAAGAGGAATGGATGAGTCATGGTTCGAGTTTGTCTAGTACTTCATGGGCATTCGGTGCTAATAGTCATGGGAAAACTGCCATGACCTGTTTACCTACTCTTCATTGTTATCGAATTACCTTTATCTCCACTCTATGTAATTCACTTATTGGAAAAACTACCATTTTGCTTTTTCACAAAAAACCTACCTAAAATACAATAAAGTATTATTTTTCTTCTACAAATTCTGCTAATTAATAAACATTTCTATGCACATTTCTCTCTTTCTAAAATCTACAACTTCTCAAAAACAATTATTACAAATAAAATTGTTGCTAAGTACACAAAGGACATTTTCGTTAATACTGTTTAAATTCCAATTGTGCCATATGCCAATGTATAACAATGCATTGCAATTAAGATTGACCAAGAAAGTATTAGTCATTGTCATACACTGTAACATATGTCTAACTCCATAGTAGAAAAGACAAGCATTTGTTCAAATGCCATTAAAACAATCTGAATATGTTATAAGTTACGTATTTCAACAGTGAAAAGTAAAGACTTAACCCTCCCTTTTGCTACTGCCTCAAGGTACAATTGCAGAAATTTTTTTTAAAAATGTGGTTTTTACAGGTAAAGTTTAGGCAATAAAAGAAACCAGCATCTGCATCAAAAGAGACTCTAAGAAAGTCTAAGAAAGTTAGGTCTGCACTGTTTGACCTGAAAACTATCATAGCCTGTTTGAATTACATGGCCACCTGTCACAACTGTGCTTCAGATTCTTCTAAAACAGTAGGAGTTTGTCACATAAATGGAATGTGCAGGATTTAAATTATTGGAGACCATGAGGCCACCACCAACGAATGTGAAAGTTTTCAAAACAGAAAGGACAGGCTCAGTGTTTCCTAAAGTCATGTAATGCTTTCTATTGATAGCTTTCCAGAACTCCCATAATGAGATATAGCATTAAAATAACAACATTGTTATTATACTTGTAACAATGTTAATTGACACTAATTAATCAGGCCAAAATCTTAAAAACCCATTTCACATACGTAAAACACTTGCCAACGATACATGAGATCATTGAGGCACTTTTCAGGGAGAGCATAGTAGGTGGTCAACCAGATGGCACAGCTTGAGGTGTCGCCTAGGATATCACGCTTGGCTATATCAGCTGTCTTAGCATAACGGAAAAGGGAGGCCGAAGTGTCACTCGGTAAGAAATGGCTTCCTGGCTAAGTTCTTCCGTCATTCTAGTAGGTTCTGCTTTCAAAATTCCTAGAAAAGTGACAAGCACAAGGATAAGTTGGTTTAAGAAAATGTTTAGTTTTTGGCTCTCCATTTTCCTTTCTACCTTTGCAAATACCTCACCATGCTTCTAGATGAAAAAAACTGATAATTAGGAGACAGAGCATGAGGTAGTAGGAGGAACTGCATAACCAGACAACTCTGAGAATCCTCCTCTAGTCACACTTGCTATCCCTTACCTGACTGCTTTTCAAAACATACAGCGAGCACTTCAAGTCTCAGCCTTGGTCATTTTATTCCAGTGTGGTCTCCCTTGGACTTCTTGACTTGCTTTAAATGACATACTTCTCATTTTACCTTGGCCTATGTTATTATTCTCTGAAATGCTCTTTTCTTTTCCCTGAAATCCATTTTTATAATCAAGCTTAGTGTCACCTAATGTTTCCATAACTGTTCATTATATTTATTTCATTTTTCTATTTTAAAAATAATTGATTTTCAATTTAGAACACTGGGAAAGTTTTAAGAATGATATATAATTTTACTATATAGTGCGCATAAACCGTAAATGTAGAAACACTTTAAAGTCTCTGGGAATCCACCCCAGGAAGAAATCACTGTTTACGTTTGTATTCTATCCTCTTAACATATGTATGGTTTTACTTTTATTCTCTTTGACAGGCAGTGTTCAGGCTGATTGCAGACATACTGTCAACATCTATTGAATCATCTGTATGTTGAGATGATTTGTAGCTTACATGAATTAAAGCAAGAAGGAGCCTGGGAAATCAAAGAACTTAACTCACTTATTTTGGATATGAATAAAGTGAAGACAATACATAAGTATCCCTTCACTTTACATTGTAGGACTTTCCACTTTTGAGTATCAGCAAAACTTGATAAGGACAAGGGAACTGACCAGTTGCATAGATGAATCAATGAGCAGACTGTTTGTATTTTCACCAAACTTAGCACCACTGAGGCCTAGATTGCACCATCTGTGCACAAAAGTACAATTCATTTATTATGGCTATTTAGGGTTTCCAATACCAGTGGAAAAAACTGGGGAGATTATTGCTAATTCAACTGATAGAAATGAACACATTGTAGTCTACAAATGGGTATGAATGCAAGTGAGTAATTAAGCAAAATTATATTTTTTAGGATTCTTTCTTTCCAGTGAAGCTATTTTCCTAGTACAGTTTAAAAATATTCCCTCTCAGATATTACTTTAGTTTGGAGGATGTCCTTTCATGGATATAAAAAATAATCCCATTCCCATTCCTTGATTAATTCCCAAGATCCTATTCTGAAAATTTGATGAAGCAATATACCAAGGATTGAACTAGTTATAAGCTTTTAAAATTATTGGCCATGACTTTGATAATCAAATCTCCTTTTGAATACCCAGAAAATTCTTATACATAGTAAGCTCTCTTCCAATAGTTGTTTAAAACAATGTTCTGTAACTTTCTTGGGCTAAAAAAACTAGTATAAAAAAAAAAAGGTATCACTATTTGTATCTTGTATCGAGAATATTTTTGATTAGCTGAATTGGAATATGAATAAAATAAGGAAACATTTACATAAGCTAGAAAAAGCAATAGCTTGGGAATTGAGTATAGATATTCAGTTGACAACTGTTTTTTTTTTTCACTTCTTTGATGTTGATACTAATTTCATGATTCTGAGACAATTCTATCTCTAAAATGCTAATAATACCTCTAGAGGTTTTTAAAAAGCTTGAAAAAACAATGCATAGTCTTACATGTGTGAAACATTCAATAGCCATTAGCTATGATTATTATCAAAGTTCTTCACTCATATCTTAGGATATAGATTTTTTTTTCTCTTATATCTGGAAAGTTAAGGAGATACCTATAAGTATACAAGGAGAAATGATCTCTCCTAAATTGACTTCTCAGAAGTTTTCATGTAAGTTTCCTTTATATAAGTAACTAATTCAATTCTTTGTTTTCTGAAACTTTCATATCACGGAATAAGAAAAATAAATATTTGTCTTCCAGTTAAAACCGAGTGGTGTAACTACAGATAATGAGGTAAAATATAAATATCCTCATGAAAATAATTCAATAACTATCTCTATCAAAAAATAGAATCAATTGCTTATTTTCCAGGAAACCTAGATAGTATATTGAAATTGGTTTACTTTTGTCTTCTATAGAAAGACAAACTTTTCATAATTCACAGGAAATTTTATTTGAATTTCAGGAAGTTTCAACAAACCACCCAGCCACTCCTTGTGAGTAGGCACAAGGAGTGATATGGGAACTGAAGAGCTAGCAGGAGTAAATTGGGCATCCAACCCTGCCCCTTGGAAAATGGACACATCCAAAGTGAACTGAGCATACTAGAGGCTCTCTGAAGGTGATAAACAAATGAGTTAACACTCTCCTTCAAAGAGACGCAAGCTGAAAGATTAGAGAAAAAATTTGATGTAGTTCTTTCTTGGCTAAATGAATTGTAAATGTATGAATAATTGTTGTATGAATATGTTGCATAATTTTAAAAGGGACAAAATACTCTATAATAGTCTGGAGAAACTCTTGTTAAGTGAAGAAAACAAAAGGATTCGTATTATGAAATGCTATCTTTATGTAAAAGAGGGGATAAAAATAATAGAAGCATATTTGCTTATGCAAGCATTAAATATCTCCAGAGGAATACATAATAAATTGGGAACTTTATTTTTTTTCCTGCAGATGGGACTTGAGTAATTGAGGAACAAACATGGCCACTGAGTAACTTGAAATTTAAACCATGGGACAGCTCTGTTTATTCAAAAATAAAATTAAAGTGAAAGATAATTTTATACTCTGCCTCAAGCATTATCATTATTATTGTAGATGCTGCCCATTTCATTCATTTTGGTTTTCTTTTAAATATCTTGTGTTTTTACTGTTTTATCTAATAATTAGTCTTTCTTATATAATGTACCATTTCACATACTGAGTCTTTGAAATCTATATTTAACTCAAGTGTTAATGTTGCATAAATATTCTTATCATATTCTTGATATTTATTTAAACCCATTAGCCTGCTGTTTCATGAACTTCTTTTCTGAAGAAATGGAGCCAGGGATTTGGTAAACCTTACATTTGATTTATTTTCTTTATCTTATTTTGACTTACTTCTTTATGGAGACTGCTAACTCTTTTATATCCTTGAGAGTGAGAAAAAATAAATTCTCAAAGGCTCTTGGAATACAAATTATAAAGAAGTGAATAAGATGAACATAGTGCAGAAAATTGACTTCTCGTTTCCTGATACAAGCTTTTTAAATCTTCTCTTTGTCTTTTTCATTTGTTTTCCTTTTTGTTTATGTCCCTATGAATCAAACAATTGAGGAACTGAGATGATGTCTTTACTAAGGTGTCAATAGTTCATTATATAATATTTCAGTTAATTGTTTTAAACTTTTCAAAACCAAACTTGTGTATAGAATATTAGAGAGAAGAAATTCATGTTCTAGAACATACAGGAATTATAAGAGAAATTTGAGTGTTCATGCTTCTCCCCTGTCTTAGTCACCATCCAGTCCCAGAGACGCAATACTCAACACCACAACTTAGATGGGGAGAGGTTGTTTAGGTTCATGTTTCAGTAAGGTCTGTGGGCTCTAGCCAAAAGCAACACGGTGAGAGGGACTGGTGAAAGAAAACTGCTCACCTCATGACACACAGGAAGCAGAGATCAAGGGAAGAGCCATGCGGGAGATAAACCTTTCCAGGCCATGTTCCTGTGACCTGCCTCTTTTCAAGTAGACCCCTGTCTCCTAATAGCAAGTCAACTATAAACCTTCATCATCCAATCACCTTCCAAAACTCTTGCCTATGAGTGCATAACTCCTCTCAAAAATATACGGTTTTAGTTTAATGAATGATTTTATCTAAATATACAGAACATTATTCAATCTGTTTCACAAGAATATGTATTGAGGTTTTCTGATAGCTGTCCTTGGCCCATGGTCTTCAAAGCTTATAGTGACAAGCATTTGCATGTCAGTTTTATTGTAATCCCAAATATTGAGTATGGTCATCCAAATATTGCAATCTCTTTCTCTGTCCCCTTCACAATCCCAAAAGTTATATTTATAATCCCACTGAGACATTACTGGAATCCCTGCAAGTTCATTCCAATCTACCACCTCCAATGCAACCCACAATGAGAATAAAGATACCAAGACATATTTAAAGTTAAGGGCAGCCAAGAGGTCCTAAATCCAATCCCTGTGAGGATGTGTGGACAAAGGCCCTGATGCAAGGTCTCTCTCAAAATTTATTATCTTGTGAAGAAGGGGGTGGCTTGAGGATGAGTGACAGTGAGGATGGCGGGAACCACGTGAGTAACTTGAGCTGGCTAGCCAGATAGTGAGAAAAGCATCATTGTAAAATGCAGGGATAATGACATGCAGAAGGATCAGTCTGCATAATTCAATTAAAGTAGCAAATGAATTGTTTTTGGAGGCTGTTGCTTCAGTTTCTGATATGTAACCTTTTGTGCCCTCGGTACTCATAGCCTCTTCATCTTGAGGCTCGTACCCAGTTGACATTCCTGGAGCTGACTGGCTCTACCATCCTGCTGTGCTCATATCTTTTACAGAGAGCACTATGCAAGGAAACAGAAGTCTGTCTGATGACTTTAGAGATTACATACCAGTACCTCAGCTAGCCTTATTTGCAATACTCAAAGCCAATTGAAGGAAGGAAATATTATAGTCACATCTATACATATCAGTATATAGAAGTAAGTCTTGATATAACCAAAGTCGCAGCATTTGTTCTGCATTCAACAAGAGTCACTTGATTTGTCTCCTACAAGTTTGGAAAGTCTATTTTTTGTATTAGAAAAGTATAGCTAGTGGCATACTTACTAACAATTTGCAAAATCTTTAGATATATTTTTTCATGTGATGAAACTACATGCGAAGTAGGTAAAAATAACAAATAAATTAAACACCATTTACTAAGTACATATTCTGTTATTTTTCACTTATTACCTAATCTTGGAAATCAGATAAGTCATTATCATTCTCCCATTTTATAAACTAAAAAAATAAAAATCATAA
>RJWT010051249.1:0-10722 GCA_004365215.1 Cuniculus paca
CAACCTTGTGCTTGCCAGGCAGGTGATTATGTCACTGAGCTAAATCCCTGGCCCTCAGAGTAGAAATTTTTTCATTAAGTAAATAGCCGTGTCTTTGTGAAAAGAAGAATCTCCAATGAAGTTTAGGTTGTTTGGGACATGATTCTGTCATTTTGGTTTAAATAAATGTTTTAAAGAGATATAAAAGAGATTTTACTTAGTTACTTATTTTTAGCCTATGGGCTCTCTATTCTTTATTGTCCTGATGTTAGAGTATAGCAAACTTTCTCCTTTATTGGACTACAGTTTATCAGAATTTACTGTATAGGACAGATTCATCCTAAAATCATTGCTCTACAAATATGATAGGAAATATTGTGCTTCATTCCTTGCACACAGGCTGTCTTAGGTTGGTGTATTTTGATGAAAAACTAATCAAATTGGTAATTGTAAATAGTGAACTGTGTAAAAAAACTTAAGACACAAAAAGTTTCATT
Organism: Cuniculus paca; assembly: GCA_004365215.1. NCBI lineage: Eukaryota > Metazoa > Chordata > Mammalia > Rodentia > Cuniculidae > Cuniculus > Cuniculus paca. The sequence continues at coordinate 477 of RJWT010051249.1, forward strand.
TTAACTAACAGGAAATTTTCAATAAAACATTAGACTCTATTCCTGAATAGTTTTCATTCTAAATAGGATGGAATAGTGGCTGACTGATCCTTCCTCAAATAGCTTTTTATCAGAGGCTAACCTGCCTAAAAAGAATGTCCCACTTTTCTACTTCCTTTAAACAAAGCCTCATCCATCATTATCTTTTTCTTAATGATCAGTTACTCTTTTAGTTATTAAGGAGAATATAGAAAAATTGAAGATACAGAAGAAATGGTTATTGACTTGTGGAATCTTTAATTTTAAAGGATAAATTCATATATATTCATTCATATATAAAGATATGCCTAAGTAGTATAATTTTTAAAATATGTAGATGCTTATGAAATTAGTTATGATGAGCATGAAGTGGAAAAGATCTCAAAATATGAGATAATTTAATAAATTCATCAAATTGAGTCACCTTTTTGTCAGTCCAAGGAGATTCTTGGTACTTATCTGACAGAGTGACTTATGATTATTTTGTGTAATCTTTAAGAATGTTTCATTAAAAATGTTTATTGTAATTTGGTGACAAATCATTCCTTGGAATTGAGAGATGTCTTTGTTATATAGAAACCTCCTTTTTACAGTTTCCCTGGAAGTACATTTAACATATTTTTTTTTTCTTACAGTACTGGCAAAACATTTTGGTGGTGATGGTGGTGGTACTAAGGATTACCTAGAGCCTTCACAATGAACTATGTCTTCAGTCCCTGTTTAAAATGGTTTTTTTTTTGTTTGTTTGTTTGTTTGTTTTTTTTTTCTGAGACAGGGTCTTACTAGTCAGAGTTGTCCAGGCTGGGCTGGAATTTGTGGTTGTCCTGCTTCAGCCTCCCAAAGTGCTAAAATTGTAGACAAGTGCCACCACACCCAGCTTTAGAGTGCTAGTAAAACTTAATGGCATAAGCCTACATGTCAATTTTCTTGATGATTTCATTGAAAGAAAAATTTTCTTCAATAAGAAATGTTTTGTTTTCATTCCCCATCCACTTGTCATTTTTTTACAGTTGATATGTTGACTTTATTTCTGTTTCACTTTCACTCTGATCCTTTGTGTTTGTTTGCTTGTTTGTTTGTTTGGTGGTTCTTAAGGTGGAACTCAGCCTCCCACATGCTAGGCAAGTGCTAGCCACAGCAGGCCTGTGTCTAATTCTTGATGAGTCCTTTCCCTAAACTAATATTATTCCGTATGCCTTAATTTTCTGTTTTGTTTTTGTTTTTTGAGATTTCAGGAAGATCAGGATTTTTGGTCTTTTTTAAATACAAAAGTTTTCCATTCCATCATGAGATTTATTTTTCCCTTTGCTTGCAAGAAGATACCTGCAAGATGGATTTGGAAAACATTCAAATAAAAATGACACATAGTAAAAAACACTACACATGAAATGCATATTTGTTATCATGAAAGGTTTTTGGTTTTTTTGTTTGTTTTTTTGAGACAGGGTCTGATTCAGGCTGGTCTTGAACTCACTGTGTAGCCCAGGCTGGCCTCGAACTCATGGTAATCCTCCTGCCTCCACTCCCGAGTGCTAGGATTATAGGCATGTGCCACCACACCTGGCCATGAAATGGTTTTGACTCAAGTATTGTTAGACTAAGGTAATATGGGATCACTGTAATTAATGTTGCAAACAAATTCAGAAACATTACATACAGAGAGTCCTTCATCATCTTTAACCTCCAGACTGTTTCCACATGCCAAGGTTGTCTGTGTTAATTATAATTACAGGTTTATGATTATTCCTTTATCACTTGTTTTATAAAAATGAGAGTGTGCAAGTTTGGTTTTTTTCACTTAGCTTATCATTATATTCTACCTCATTGTGAAATGATCTGCTTCATTCTTAATAATGATGGATTGAGTGATTATATAGATTACAATTTAGTTCACCAGTTTCCCCATTATTCCATTCATTTAAGTAGTTTTCAGTTTTTTAGAATTTAAAAGGATAGATGTAAGGGATATCCATACATATGTTTTGCACATTTCTGCAGATTTTTCTGTATGATACTAACCATGTTGTGTTATGTTTTGTGTGTGTGTGTGTGTGTGTGTGTTGCAGAACGTTTTCCAATTTGTCTTTTGATTTTGCTGCTTTTACTAGCTTCACATTAAGATAATTAAAATGATACTTAGGAGTTTGGTTGTATTATTGAAGAATAGACTCAGCTTAAGAAACAAGCTTTGTTTTTGATGCTGTCATTTTAAAGCCAGCTATGGAGCTAATTAATGAATTTGGGTTATGGCAGTCATAAAACAGGGCATAGAATCTTCTAAAGAAGGTTTGCTGCAGTGAAAACTATATTTGGGGTTGAGTTCCTTTAAACTGACTTTTCAGTTGGGTCATTTCCGAAGCTTTTCTTGATATTCTTAATAAAGAATTAGTCAGTGAAGTTGACACATTCTAGGAATGAGAATTCAACACATTTTAAATTTATTGATGTGTTTTCAAAACCTTTTGAGGGTAAACTGAGACTTTGTATGCTTTAATGGAAATATGAAAGAGATCTTTTTATAATGCAAGTAATCATACCCTAATTTAGTTAGCAGTTAAATATGTACTTCTGGTGTGAAGTATACCTTTCATTATGTTGTTTAAATTTTTTAAATGAAAGTTGCAGGTAAAAAGGTAGCTATATAATATTGTATTTGCTTAGGAAGGGGGAGCAGTTATTATATGTTCTTTATATTTTACCTGTACGCCCTTGATTTGAGAAGATGTGAGAAAATTTGAAGTACCATCTGTTTAATCCAATAAACTTCATATACACACATAATCTGTTACATTAAGTCTTAAAACTAACCCATTAAGCTTTTTTTCTTCCTGGCTTTGTAGTTTACTTCACCTCGCAGTGGTATCTTCTGAGTAAACCATCAGTCTGTGCTTAGTTAGCATGTGGTGAGTGGAGAATAATATGTCTTGTGTTTTTTGTGCAAAAATTAAATGTATTGCTTGATACTAACCATTTCACTGGAATTCTCTGACTTGTTTAATTAACTTATGATTATACTGTGAATCGATGTTACTTTATGTTGCCTTACATAGATTCATAATATATACATTAATATTCACCCCAAATGATCTTTAGATTTTCATTATTTGCTAAAATCATGCAATCAGGTGCTTCTGCTTTTCTCTTGTACAGCAAATAGTTTCAAGTGAAGTTTTTTGTGTATAAATGTTCTTTTTAAAAACTAGGTGATTACCAAAAATCCTTTTATAGAAAGCTTTTCTTAAAAACTGAATGTATACAAATCCACAGAGGACTGGCTGAACATTCATTTAAATAAATTTGAATGTGCAGTATACAAATTAAAGATTGTGAGAGAAAATAATTTTCTAGATTAAAGTGAAATTTCATAAAATCAAGAATTAAAAATACTGTAAGGCTTAAAGTCAAGACTAAAATAATGAAAATTGATAAAGCTGATTAAAAATAAGTATTTTATTATTTGCTGGGATCATACGGTTCTACGTAACACATTTATTCTGAGGATACTTAGCCTCCTGTAATTGATGTAGCTGTTTTGATTAGCACATTATTACAGTGAATTGTAGCCATCCTAAAATGTTTTAATTCACTGTGTTCATCGTTTAAAGCCCCTTCCCTCATCTCCACATATTATTGTTGTGTTAGCTTGATTTAGCACCTCTGTAAACATTTAGGGTGTATCTTTACCTCATAGTTTGCAAAAATGACAAGTTGAATCACAATAGTCTTATTCATAATTAAAGATTGTGATTGTAGACTCAGCCAGTTTTCAACTGAGATATATCACTTCTTCTTTTAAACTTAGCTTTAAAAATCATCTATCCTTACAAATCTGATTTTAATACATATCATTTGATTTGCCTGTATGATTTATCTAGAACTATCTTGTTTTTATTGTCTGCATTATAATGACTAGCAGTGTGGCACATGTTTCTTTTAGGTTACTTTTATAATAAATATATAAAAACTCAAACAATCCCATATTTAATCCATTGTTTTAATATTTTATTTTTATATCTCTTAAATACTGTATCACATTTGTATTATTGAAGTTAAATATTATCATTTATCACTGGAAATGTATGCAGTGCAACATTTCTATCGATTAGCCAATTGTCTAGTTTGAAACTAGTTTGAAACATTTTAGACATAAGATTTGAAAACAATCATACAGTGAATCTCCATATACACTATGCCTAGGTTAACCAATTATTAATATTTTGTTAATTTTTCTGTCTTAATCTCTGTCTCTACACACACACACACACACACACACACACACACACACATACACGCACAGTCTACCTTTGTAGCATTTGGCAGTTATTTGCAAACATTGTGCTTACAAACATTTGACAGTTCCAAACATAAACCAGTACTTTAAAATATTTTCTTTAGAAAAATGGCATTTGTCTGCATACCTGCAGTATAATTATCACACATAGGAAAGTTAATATTCACATAATACTAAGGTCAAGGGGTTAGCTCAGTGATCGAGTACTAGCCTAGTATGCACTAGGCCCTAGGTTCAATCCTCAATATCTCCAAGAAGTAAAGAAATACTATTATCTAATTTATGATACTAAATTTTTTCTCAGTTTTTCAACTAATGACTTTCATAATTTTTTTGAAATCCAGGATCCCCAAAGGTTATACATTGCATCTAGTTGTCATGTTTTTCCAGTCTCTTAAACTAAAGTTCTCACAGTCTTTTCATCTTTTATGACAGTGACATTGAGCCACATTGTCAGTTAATTCATGAATTTCGTTTTCTTAGCAGCTCAAATTGGGGTTTTAAAATAAAAATTGACAAAAGGATTATTTAATATAACAGATTTTTAAAAATATTTTTTAGAGTCCTACAATCAGCATTATTTTTGAGCTACTTTTATAAATAAAATGCCATTGGGCATATATCATGAATAGTGGGTCATATTGTTTATTTACAAATTGAGCAGACTTTAAAACTTCCCACTTTCTACTGAATATAGATGGCAAGTTTGTCTCTATTACTTAACCTTACTTGGTAATCTCTTTTTATGACATTTTAAACTTCATACTCGATCAGACTGCTAACTTTTAGCATTTTAGTATGCCAGTCTCAGGTAGATTCTTTCCTTTGTTTCGTGTAGCATTTTTATTATTTTTAAATTAAGTTTATTCTAGATGAGGCTTAGGTTTTGGTTTTTGTTTTGTTTTTTTGTTTGTTTGTTTATTTTTTGTGCCAGTGATTGAATTCATGACCTTGCACTTACCAGGCAAGTGCTTGAGCCATCCCTGGTCCAAGGCTTAGGTTTTTACACTTAAATGCTGAACATATTTTGCTGCATATATACCATGCTAGGAGAATTGCCATATAGAGAAAAATCACCACCTTGGGAAAGTGAGATGAGCTCTTTCTCCTCTACAAATCCAGTCTGAATAGCCATCTTTTTGTAGGAGCCTTCCAACTCAGCATGACACTCCTGGATTTCTGTGTGACCATTTAGCATTCAGTACTTGGTGAAAAGTTACAGTTCCAAATTTCCCTTAAAAAAACTTTTCCCAGGATTGCTGACTGTAGTTAGTTTGACTCATTCCAAAAACCTTAATTTCCAGAAGATTCCATTAGAATTTAATATTTTAGAATACCTTAGTTCTACTTGTTTACTATAGTCTTCAGACCATAGAATGTAATTTTATTTTAACTTGAAAAAGAATCTAAAAAGTTGATCTTAACAGGTTGACTTACTATATTTGTATTTTCTTTCTTAAGCCTCACTTGCTTTTTCTTTTCCAGTCATGGCTTCGATCTTCATCTTGAAGAAATGGGGAGAGTGATGTTGGGCAACTGCTTCTTCGAAACTGTCCATGTGTGCTCATTCATTCGAGAATGAAGATGTCATTTAGCCATGTAGCCAGAGACAAAGAAAGATCTGACATTGGCCCATAGATATATTATAGATTGCTTTTAAAATAGATTTATTTCATCAGTGGAGAAATGGCAGTAGTTTTTTCTTTTTTTCTTCAGTTTTCTGTTGGGAAGAATTTTATGTCATTTGAAAGATATTTTGAATAACTCAACCTGATTTATGGGCTCAATTAATGTTCGTTTCATTCTTGTTCTCCCTCTTTTTAAAGAATTGCTTACCTTATTTATTTTAGGGTGATTTTTTTTCTCTTTTTTTAAAGATCTGTGCAATACATTTTGAGGTGAAACTTAGTGGATTTTTTCTAATAAATTACAGCATTTAATTGACTATTACCCAGATTGATTCTTGAATATTTGCTAAAGACTAGTTCTTTAAGCTTTGACATATGATAAATCCCAAATGGCAGTACCTCATTGTTTACTTAGCTTTTGTACTTATATTTTTCAGAGGAAAAAATACTACTGTAAATTGTAAATAGTCAATACAAACCATATTGTATGCAAATCTGTGACTTGGCAATGTCATCTTGGAGGAGCAGATAAATAAAGTTTATTTACTATATAAAATTTCTTTGTACTTCTTTCTAGGTTGAAATCTGTTTCAAATTTGTTAAGAATTCCATGTTCTATGTGGGGGGTGGTATAGTGAGGAAATGTCAAGATAGGTACCTACTGAGCAGTTGGAAATAACTATTCGTGTTCAAAATTAGTATCACCAAGTTAGAGTGTGGAAACAAGAGATAATATGTGATGTCCATTTTAGGATTCTGCCAATTTGGTAATACCTCCTTTCTCTGGAGAAAACATACTTTGTTTGCTTTAGTAGTACTGAGGACTGAACCCAGGACTTTTGCACTAAGCTGTATCCTCAGTTGTCTTATTTTTTATGTGACAGGGTGTTATGGTAGATGTCCCCACAGAACCTCATGTGCTCATAGGCAGAGTGTTTGGGAGTGGCTGCATCAAGGGTGTGTGATACTGAATTAATCAATTGATTGGTTTAACATACATCTGGGTATAGAAAATAAATTTACTGAAGAGGGAAGATCTACTGTGGGTGTGGTGTGGGTGGCACTAATAGGCTTATAGTCTAGATGCAAAAAAAGAAAAAAAAGGAAAGAAGGAAGTCTTGCTGCTTTCCACTGCCATGCCATGAGCTCTTTCTCCTCTGCCATGACCCTCTACCATGCACCCTGCCTTAGAACCAGCCAACTGTGGACTGAAACATCTACAGACCGTAAGGTAAAATAAACTTTCTTCAACTTTTTGTGGGTATGAGGTATTTTGTCCCAGCAACAAGAAAGTAACTAACATACAGAGTCTCACTAAGTTGCCCAGTCTGGACTTAAAACTTGTAATCTTCCTGCCTAAGTGTCCCAGAGTGCTAGGATTACAGGAATGCACTGCCATGCCCAGCTGCTTTGATGCTTTTTAAACCTAGAAATTTCTGGACATCAAAATATGGGAATACTCAGAGGGTTTCACACAGCCTTCATATTCTGAAAAAGTCAGTGAATAGTATCTCTAGATACTTTACTTCTGCTCCAAGGTGGAATCTCATTTATCTTGCCAATCTGGACCCTAGCTCTGGTGGTTCATCTAACATTGTGATAGAGTGAAGAGTTCTGGGGAGGAGATGTACAAGGGGTTTACTCATACCCCACCGCTGACTCCTTTACAATTCCTATAAAAAGAAAGGTTTTTCTAACCCCCACCCCTTCAATCACAGCTTCTTGAATTGGCAAAAGTTTGCCCCTCTGAAGGGTTTCTGACAACAAATATGACTTTTCCCTTTTTATATCTTTTCCTAGGGTAGAAGTGATGGCTTCCCAGTGAAATCCATGTGTAACTTCGTGCAATTTCTCCTTAACCGATATATATGGAGACAACTATATGAAAAGATGAGGGATCAGCAAACTTCTATACAGTGCCAGATGTTAACTATTTTTGTTCTCATAGGCCATGTATTTGGTGTTGTAACCTCAGCTCTCATTATAGTGCAGAAGGAGCCATCAGTGATGCAGACAGGCATGAGTCGTATAATGAATGAGCATAGCTAGGTTCCAGTAAAACTTTACAAAAGCAGGTGACAGGCTACATTTTCCTTAGGTTCTGTAGTTTGCCAACCACTGAGAAAGGAAATAAGTTGTACTTTAAACATGGTGTGAGGAGGAGTGACAGTTAATATATAGGAGTTGCTTAGTTTTCTTCAGTGCAAATATGTAACTGCTATTTCTGAAAAGAATGCAGCAAACTCATCACCTCAATGAAGAATAGTGGTGATACTCTTTCAATATTACCTTTTCAGTTCAGTGAGAAAGGTAAAGGGTTACATGCTCAGTATCAGCACTGTAGACCCATCTGGAAGAACTTTTCCTGAAGGTCTCCAGTAACTGTGTCCCGGTTGATATATAGGAAATGCCACACTTTCCCCAAAAGTAGCTGTAGGTTTGTTCTGGGTATTATGTACTTCAACACTTTGTAATGACTGAGGATCAGCACTAGGTGACAGAGAAAATGCTATGATCCCAGTATGTTTAAATTCAAACACAGAAGGACTTCCGGGAAGATGGCAGAACAGTAAGCAGCAGAGTAAACAGCCTCTCTGAGAGTCACCGTCCAGACAATGGAATATAGCATCATGGGCAAGACAAGAAGGAAGGAAGTGGGTCCCCTGCACCCAAGAAGAATCTTAAAAAGTGTGGGTTGAAGCCCACAGACAGAGTAAAATGAAAAATTTCAACAAATAAGGTGGTGGCTGGAGGCGCCTTGGTTCAGAACCAGACACGCTGCATGAGAGGAGCTATTGGAACCTGGGGATGCAAGGTCACCATGACAGTGGCAGCTGGCAACCCCAGAGGCCTCTTCAAAGAGATGCGGCAGACACAGAGGAGTGCACTGGCTCATGGTGAGTGCAGAGGACTCAGTCCTCCCATGGGAGAGAGTGATTCACTGGGAGCCATTTTTGAGTTGGGCTGGATAAATCTGGAAACAGAACTGCTGCCAGCTTCCTCCAGTAACTCCTACCTGGGTGCAGACTGGTGGAAATTGTTTGGACTGAGCTCCACACATGCATGCATTCCAATGGCAGTCATGGGCCAGTCACCAGCTCTGTCCAGAGGTGGCAGCCAGCCCAGCCCCAGTTCACACTCCACCAGCCACTGGGGAGCCTTTGCAGGTTGGGAAGGGTGACAGACAGACCTGAACTAGCACATCCAAGGGCCATCGTCAGATACCTGTAGCCAGCACTGGCAATAAGAACCAAACGGTCTCACCTCAAAGAAATTGTAACCAATGCTGGAAGTGCTTGGGACCCCACTACCCACTTGTCTGGAAGAACCCAGGAATATGTCATGATGAAGAAGCAAAAGGCAGTCTCTAGCCCCAACTCAAGCAGAGCAAGTCCAGGAGATGTAAACATGGAAGAGATCGAAGGTCGCACACCTGAAATTTCTGAAGTGATGGCAACTGAAGTAAAGAAACAACTTCATGAGGCCATAAAAGAAATTAGAACAGAAATACTATCTCAGGTAAAAGAAGAATGAAAAACGTAATAAAAGAATTGTTAAGCACCCCTAAAGAAGACATAGATAAAAAAGCAGAGGAGCATATGAAAATGAGTGAAACCTTGAATGAACAATATAGAAAAGATGTAGAATACATGAAACATTTAAAGAGCTATCCAGTAAATTAACTCCACTGAAAACTGGCAAAACCACTTGAAAGAAACTGAAGATAGATTTTCCAACCTTGAAGACGGGTTTGCAGCTTGTGATCATGAAAGGAAAGATCTCTTAAAAATAAGGAACCAGGAAGTAACAATTCAATGGCTGCATGACAATGCAAAGAAATATAACTTAATACAAGGTGTGAGGACTTCCGGAAAGATGGCAGAACAGTAAGCAGCAGAGTAAACAGACTCTGAGAGAAACAGTTCAGATGCTGGAATATAGCATCATGGGGAGAACAAGAAGGAAGGAAGTGGGTCCCCTGGATCGAGGAAGAATCTAAAATGTGAATTGAAGTCCACAGAGAGAGTAAAAAGAAAAACTTAAATGAAGAAGAAGGTGGTAGCTGGTGACACCTTAGCCTGGAGCCGGACTCACCCTGTGAGAAGACCTGTTGAAGCCTGGGGATACACAGTCGCAGTGGTGGCTGGAGACCCCAGAGGTCTCTACAGTGGTGGAAGATAGTGGCAGATGCGGAGGTCTGTGCTGGCTGGTGGTGAGTGCAGGGTACTCAGTCTTCCTGTAGGAGAGAGTGATTGGCAGGGAGCCATTTTGGAGTTGGGCAGGATAAGCCTGGGGCCAGGACTGCTGT
>RJWT010051250.1:0-10727 GCA_004365215.1 Cuniculus paca
AGCTAGTTTTCTCTCAACTCTAGACAAAAATGTTAGTTCCCAGACTACTTTCCCCAAATAGGAAAGATGTTATAAACAAATGAATAATCTTCTTGTAAGTGTTTAAAATACATTAAAGGGCCGGCCCTGGTGTGCTCTCCTGTAATCTCAGCACTCGGGAGGTTGAGGCAGGAGGGTCATTGCAAGTTCAAGACCAGCCTGGGCTACAAGTGAGACCCTGTCTTGGTTACCTTTCTTTCGTTGCCGAGACAAAATACCCGACCAAAGTGAAGGAAGGAAAGGTTTATTTCTTACAGTTTTGGGGTTTCAGTCCATGTCCAGTTGGCTCCAAAGAAGGGTGACGTGGCTGAGGGGGCAGCTGTTCATGGCAGCTCACAAGCAGCAAGAGCAAAACAGAGCAGAAGAGCAGCAAAAGAGACCCAAAACATGTCTTCTTCCTTCCCTTAGATAGTTTGCAGGCTCCACCCCTGGATGCCTGCAGCACTCACACTGATAATCCCAGCGCTAAACCCAGCACTAGGCAATGAATCAATCACAAATGCTGGATTCAGCTGCTTCCATGACTCCATGAGGCTTTTGGGGGCCACCTATATACAAACCATAACAGACCCTGTCTCCAAAAAAAATGCATACCAAACAAATTACATTCCTTTAAAATACATGAAAAGAAGGGGGAAGCCTTTTGGAATTGTTGTACATCATTTAATTGCCATTTTTAAAGCTAAAGAAACTGAAGGTTTAAAATATTAAATATTTAGCTCAAGGTCACAGTTTCTAAGAACACTTCTTTCATTAGAACCTAATGCAATCAGCCCCCAAGTTCCCACTGTTAAAAATTTACTGATGGTATGCAAATATTTCCTTGCATCCAGCTATGAAATAAAAAATAACAGGGCTGGGATAGAGGTTAAGGAATTCAGTAGTAGTTCTTTGCTTGCAAGCATCTGTAATGGCTCAATAATCTCTTTTATTTCTGAGAGTCCTTGTTCATTTTTAGGTTAACAGAGCTAATGACAGACTTTTTACTATAAAATATGCACAATACAAAACTCACCATTTTAACTTTTTATTTTTACTCAGAGAGTGCCTTGCAATGTTTCCCAACTGTCCTTGAATTCCTGGGTCTAACTGATCTTTCTGCATAAACCTTTTGAATAGCTGCGGCTACAGACATTACAGTATGCCAGGCCAATTTATCCATTTTTGAATACAGCATATAGTACAGTATATAGTGACATTAAATATGTTCAAACGATTCACCACCATCACCACCATTCATCTCCGGAACTTTTATTCCCAAACTGAAACTCCATACTCATTTATAGCTCCCCATTCGCCCCTTTTCCCAGCCCCTAACAATCCCAAATTTCTTAAGTCAGATATTTTTAAGAAGAAAAACAGGATGGTGTTTCCATAGCTAGTGGTAAGCATTGCATTTCTGCCTGAGTTCTGCATCATTTTAAAACTATCCCACAGAGAGTTTAATCCAGAGTCTCTATACTCAGTTTGACACCCAGTTTATTCCAATTCCTTGGAATATACCGCCTGGGCCTGGGAACCTGCCTGCAGCCTCGAGTCCTGCTGCTTTTGAGACATTAGTCCTCCTTTTGGTAGCTTGCCTTAAGTCCTACTTAACTCCTGACAGCTAACAAGTTTTGAGTTTCAGGGCAAGGACTCCAGGTAGCTTGACAACTGTCTGCCAATGCCAGCTCAGTTCCCACCTCACCAAGAATTTACTATTCAGCAACCCAACCCTCTTTTCTCCGGTGCAACTGACCTAGTAAAGACATGCTAGACCTTCCTGCTTATCTATGAGTAGCAGACGGTGAATTAGGATTACTGAAGGCATTTGTAGCTCTGAATTTGTTACTCCCTGCTTAAGAAAAGCAAATAATGGTCCTAACATAATAGGCTAGATAAGATTTTTTTGTTTTATAAAAGCTTTCTCTTATATTTTTCATATTGTGATAAAAATACAAATGCTGAAAACATTATGTTTGGTCTGAAAGTTAAGCTAATGGTGAGCAGAGGGTACTGTAAGTCAAAGAATATTGAAAGTTTAGAAACCTAAGAATTTAAACTGAAAAGGTAATCTGCTAAGCAGGACAAAGATTTTCATATCCTGAATATAATCCTGGGAATGTCTGGAGATCTCTGGGCCTTTGGACAGACTATTTTGTCTTCACGTAAATGGTTTTGACTTTCACTCCTGTGCGGCCTCAGCCCAGGTAAAGGCAAGCAGTTGCTATTTGATAGGGCTATTTGCATTTCAAAGCTAATCAGTATTAAACAATTGGCTGGCTGGTAAAAGAAGAGTAAGAGGGTTACTGTGTGTATTTTATTATCGTGTAAACTTGGGAAAACAAGCTGAGAGGCTGAAGGATCTCACTCAAATTCCAGCAGATAAGAAAGTGGCTTATGTAAAAGGTCTTTTAATGAGAGAGTTACTCATTACTTCCCACAGAGACAGTCCGGAGGGTCACATGACTCCTCCGTTTCATGAGGAAGTGAAAACAAAAAAGCAGTGAGAAAAACTATATTTTCACATTTAATACTGAAGGTAAAAGTTCTTATATTTTTAACTTTTATTTCTCTGTAACTTTTGAAACCTTTTAGTAGTTTGAGTTAATTAATAATTATATTTTATTGGCCTTTTCAGATAAAACTTGATTATAGCTCTAATTCAGTGTTTGCTAGTCCTGGCACATTACAATCAAGGAATTAGGGAAAACATTACTGATGCTGAGTCTTACCTTAGAGACTGGCTATAACTGGTTTGGGGTGTAGTCCGGTCATCCGTATTTTCTGTGACTTTTCAGGTGATTCTTTGGTGTTGCTGGCTGAGGCACACTCGTTTACATTCTTCTTCCCTAAGAAGATATTGATTCTAGTGCTATTTGAAGTATGATCCTAAATTGTGACGTGCATTGGTTAAAAAAAAAAAGAGAACAAAGTGTCTACAAGAGTATGTTTAAAATGGTGGAGGTGTGCCATTTTACTATATTATTTTATTATGAAAAACATAAGGAAAAAAAGATACTTATAAAAGCATGAATAGCTGGGGATTTAGCTCAGTGGTGTAAGCGCCTGCCTGGCAAGCAAGAAGTCATGAGTTCAATCCCCGGTGCTGCAAAAAAAAGGATGAATAGTGTTATTTTCTTCCTATACCCCTGAGAATACTTTTGGCCACTCTACTTCGGAAAACATTTTTCCACAGGATAACAAATAAATTCCTTAGCATGGATTCAAGGTTTTCTCTAGACACAATTTTCTTTCTCATTGTTATATACCCTAGTGTCTTAGGTTGTCATTGTTGCTTTTTTGTTGTTCCATTAATGTTTTCTATCTGTATTACTTAGCTTTCTGTCACTGTAACAAAATACCTGATACAGGTTATTTAGGAATTAAAGAGAGGTTTATTTAGGTCACAGTTTTGGTAGTTCAAGTCCAAGGTGGGCAACCCCATCACTTTGAGCCACTGATGAAGAAAATACATGGTAATGGTAGGCTGTCACATGTCAAACTTGGAACAGAGAAAAGAGGTTGGCTAGAGTTGCACAACCCCTTTCGAGGGCACTCCGTTAATGACCTAAAGACCTCCTTCCCTAGGGATGAAACCTCTAACGTCTGGACCTTTGGGTGACTGTTACAACTTGTATCTAGATGTCCCTTCAAAGCCTCCTGTGCTTGCCAGGCATGGGGGTACATGCCTGTAATCCCAGCACTCTGGAGGCTGAGGCAGGAGGATTGCTGTGAGTTTGAGGCCAGTGTGGGAAAAGCCTCGTGTGTTCATAGGTGAGGCTTTGTAGAACTGGCTGGATCTTTATGTATGTTACTGGGAATAATGGTATTAAATTAGTCCACCAACTATAATGAGCATAGTTCTGGGTGTGACTCAATGGATTTACTAAAGACAGAAGCTCCCCCTGGTGTGGGTGGCGACACTCAAAAGGCTTCTAGCCTGAATGGTATAAAAGAGAAAGGCAAGCTTGCTGCTGCTGCTTGCTACTCCCTGCCATGGACTGTTTCTTCTCTGCCATGCGCCCTGCTTTGCAGACAGCTTACAAACTGTGAACTAAAGTAAACCTTTCCTCCTTTAACTTGTGAGTGTTGAGAATTTGTCCCAACAACAAGAAAGTAACTAAGACAGTGACACTACCTGTATTCAAACCTCAGCAATTTCCTACTGTAAGGAGTCATTATTGTTTTGGTGTTGTTTTATTACTGTTATATACCTTACTGTCTCATGCCCACTATCTGGAGGACTCTGAGGTGGGACCTTGTGTGTAGAAAATGTTTTTGTTGTTTTTTTGTGGTAGTGGAGATTGAACCAAGGGCCTTCACACTGAGGTACATCCCCAGCCCTTCCTCTCTCCCTCCCTCCTTCCCTCCCTTCCTTCTTTCTTTTTGAGACAGGGTCTCACCAAGTTTCTAGGCTGAGCTCAAGTTTGTGACCCTCAGTCTCTCAGAGTGCTGGGATTACACACATGTGCCCCACACCCAGTTTAGAAAGTTCATGAGGAATGAAGACAGCAGGATGGGACAGAAGCGATACAGTGATGACAAAGTTCTCGGCCTGTTTCCCAGAGAGTTCTGGAGCTGGGCTGATCCATAGAGTTGTCCCACCTTGCAGCAGCTGGTTAGACCCTATCTTCCCACCAATTATTTATCCACTGAGTAGCTATTAGATCTGGGCTGTCCCTGGTTAAGGTGGCTTGCTTAGGGCAAGTCCTGGAGAGTCATTGATTGCATTCCCTGGGTTTAGTTTTCCACACAGTTTGTTCCTTACGTTGGAACATTTTATGCTCACTGTCTGCATGTCACTGACAGGGACCCTACCAAAAGCCACTACTTCCTTGAAGGTTCCCTGAATTCCTCTTCTTGGGGCAGTATCAACAGTCTAGTGGAACCAGGCCTGGTGGCACACGCCTGTAATCCCAGCACTCAGAAGGCTGAGACAGGAGGATCATTGCGAGTTCTAGACCAGCCTGGGCTACAAAGTGAGCTCAAGCCCAGTCTGAACAGCAGAGTGAGACCCTGTCTCAAAGAGACGAGGGCTGAGGGTTTAGCTCAGTGGCCTAAGTGCCTGCCTGGCAGGCGTGTGAAGTTGTGAGTTCAATCCCCGGTGCTGCAAAAACAAACAAACAAAGAAAGAATCCTGCTTTGAATGCTGAGTTAAAAGCTGCCATGCACAAGTTGCTGAACTTCTCTGAGATGGATGGGGTGTTGAGACTGACTTTACAGCCTGCTTATAGTGACCTACCAGTGATATCATACAGTTTTTTTCCTAGCTTTGACTTTCCATTTCTAATTTCTGTAGTTTACTTAAATGATTTAAATGGCAAAACAAAAATAATTAAGAGCATTTAATGATTTTTTTTCCATATAGATTTATTCAATTTAAAATTCTGTTCTCAGCCATGTGTGGGGCACTTGTCTGTAATCTTGAGGCTGGAGCATGAAGATTGCTGAGAGTTTGAGCCCAGCCCGGGCTATATAGTGAGTTCAAGGACAGCCTGAACTATATAGCAAGACCTTGTCTCAAAAAAATAGATACCTAAAAATAAATAAATATTGTGTTCTTTATTTTGAAATAATATTATTTCTAATTTTATGGAAAAGTTTTTTCCAACTTTATGAAAACCTGATAACAGGCTAACAGATTTTTCTCATAATAACTTTATGATTATATAACTTATACAGTAATGGATTTTTGAAATACTCTTAACTTAAGAAAATAAATTTTTGTCTCATCCTTATACTCTGGCTCATTGTATTAAAAAGTTATTATCATGAATTTCTTTTGTAGAGGTTATTGTGGAATTATTTGTGAGCACATATGACATATATAAAATGGAAAACATTTTAATTAGTGTTAAAAGTGACAAAGGTGAAATAGGATCCCTGTTCTGAAAGACTTAAATATAATTTGATGAAAAATTAAACAGTACTAAACAAGTCAAATAACTTTTTTTCTTCAGTACTAGGGACTACATCCAAGGCTTTTGTACCAAGCTACATTTGAAGCCCTTTTTTATTTTTTATTTTGAGACAGAGTCTTGCTGAGTCACTAAATTGCCCAAACTGGGTTCAAACTTGCAATCCTACGGCCTCAGTCACCCAGAATACTGGGATTACAGGTTGCATCACCACAGCCAGTTTTCAAATAACATTTTTTGTTTTAATTAAAAGTATATCTGCAGGAGGAAGTTTATATCATCAGTATAACTGGTGATGACATTTCTTACCTAGAATTTCACAGGTCAGGACAGTCTAGAGAAGTTCTCTCAACAGACACATGAAATTTAGACAGGCTTTAACCTCCCTGACTAGCAGTGGCAGGAGCTGGTATCACCTCCGTTTCACACACTGCTTAACACATACTGGTCCCTCAGCTTTATATAGTTAGTGCTCAGTGTATAAATTGGAGCGCTTGAGATGAATGCAGTAGGGCCCTAGGCTGGTGGTAGAGCTTGAAGGAAGCAACAGGAATAGGAGGGCTAAGGATGTATTGGGAGTCAGAAAGTTCATTTGGTAGAAACTAAGTGCCCCCTTAGAGGAATGGAGTGGGCATGGGCGTGGGCATGAGCAACAGACGATAGATTACTGTGAGATTTTTTGTAGACTTCATATAATACAATTTAGATTATGTCCTGTATAAAACAAGGAAACCATAAGACCTTGCTAAGAAAACTTCTGTCTAAACCTGTTACTTTCAAGTCCTAGGATTTCATGGATTAAATCTAAATTCCTCAGCCAGACTTCCAGTCTTTAAATTTTCAAGTCTCTCTTCATCCCTTAATCTCCTGTTTTCCTATTCCTCTGACTTCCCCATGTGGTTACTATATGCATTTGCAAATCCCCCAGTTGGAATTCATGTTCCCATACTCTCAAGGTCCTCCATTTAACGTATGGTTATAAACCTTCTTAATTTGCCTTTTGATGTTCTCCTTTGAGAAAAATCAGTTGCAGGAACCAGGTATGTATAGAGAGAGGATGAACAGAGCCAGGGTCATTGTTGTATCTACCCTCTGTCAAGCACTCAGTACTATTTAGTGTAAGGTATTTGAAATAATGATTTCTAATTATAAACTCGTGAAAATGCTAAAAGTCATTTCTTCCTACAAGCTGACACTAATACACATTACAAATAGACCCAACATGAAAAGCTGCTTAATGGATTGTAACAAGCACAGTTTTATAAATTCCTCTGCTTGAAGAATTATTCCCCCCTGAAACACAAATAGTTATACCAAGTTTGCAAATAGTTATACCAAGTTCATATGTTGGAATTTTATGAGAAAGATCAGTTACTGTTAGGAAGAAGGTTTTCATAAAGAAAAGAGGTTTTTATAAATCATAATAAACAAAGTAGATTGTGTGATTTTTTTTTCACTTGATTTTATTAAAGAAGGGCTGGGGATTTAGCTCAGCAGCCTAACCGCCTGCCTGGCAAGTGCAAGGTCGTGAGTTCAATCCCTGGTGCCACAAAAAAAATAAAAGAAAATGATTTTATTAAAGAAAAGCAAGTTTTCTATTGTCATAGCTCAATTTAAAAAATAGGACATATGATCATAATAAATAAACTTGACTCTTTAAGTGCATTACAAAGAGCATGTTGTCAGGGCTAGACTTTATACCTCTGGTTGATAAGAGCTATCAATATTTACAAGACAGAAATCTTACTTGAAAGTCAGTATTTTCAGTGCTTAGGTCATAACTGCCTTAGAATCTCTGTGTGTTCTGGGCTTACATTTGATTATTAAGTGTACTTCATAGAAGCTATAGAGAAAGTCTCTAGACATTGGGAAAACCACTAGATAGAAGCCAAGAAAAATATTAAACCTGGACTATTCAATAAGAATGACCATCAGGAGCCAGTAATCCCAGAATTCTGGGACATTGAGGCAGGAAGACCACAAATTCTAGCCTCATTTGGGCAACATTGCAACTTAGCAAGACTCTCTCCATGTACTAGGATGTAGCTCAGTAGAAGAGCGCAGGCTGGGGTCAATCCCTGTATCACAAACAGAACAAAACAACTGCCAGCAGGTATGAATGAATAACAAATACACAATAATCTCCTTGTTTTAAAGAATGTTCATTAATCATTTCTAGAAGGCCAGGAGAAACTAATTATGTAATACATGGCTTTCCAACCCCTTTGGTAAACACTACTACTGGGAATCCCCATGTTTACCTATGAAAGTCCAATGCCAGAGACTATGCTGAGAAATTTGCTCTCCGTTTTTTGTGGTTTTTTTTTCATCTTATTTTGTTTCCAAATCCAGTTTATTTCAAGGATGAAAAAAGAAAAGAAAAGAAAAAAAAAAGAAAAGAAAAGAAAAGGAAAGGAAAAAGAAAAAGGAGGAGGAAGAGCAGGAGGAGGAGAAGAAGAAGAAGAAGAAGAAGAAGAAGAGGAAGAAGAAGAAGAAGAAGAAGAAGAAGAAGAAGAAGAAGAAGAAGAAGAAGAAGAAGAAGAAGAAGAAGAAGAAGAAGAAGAAGAAGAAGAAGAAGAAGATTGCTCTCTTGAGTTGGAGAACATGGCAGTCCTACCTATTATAAGAGATCTTCATCCTACAGTGATGTCTTGAGTGAAGGAATGAATTAAAAGGTGCATCTCAGGACCCTAAGGCAGAAGAGTTCGACGAAAGCTAGTTTTGAAACCAGGGCTATTATTATAACATTAGTCTAAAGTGTGCCCAAGAAGAATAGCAATGCTCGTATGCGCCATACTAGAGACTTAGAACATGCCTCCCTGGGCAATCATTTAAACAAGGAAAATTCTACATAAAATCACTGACCGATACCTTACCCATTGGAGATACCAGGAACAAGTCCAGTAACGAATTAGAAAATTATTTCTGATTGACAGCAACTAAGAATATTTCAAAATTGCTGGCATGGAGGATTTTTTTTTTTTTTTTAGGTTTTTTTGAGACAGGGTCTCATTATCAGTTCAGCCTGACCTTCAACTCACTTTGTAGCCCAGGCTGGCCTCAAACTCGCAGCAATTCTTCTGTGTCAGCCTCCCAAGTGCTGGGATTATAGGCATGTGTCACCATGTCTGGCTACGGTATGGAGGATTTTGAATGTTCCCAAATAAAGAAATGATGCATGGTAAATGATAAATATGAAAATTATCCTGATCTGATAATTACATATTTTATACACATATGGAAATATTATAGCACATCCCGTAAGTATGTACAGTGCTGATGCTATTCTCCTTCACATGCTGCCCTTCTCTCCTCCATCCTTGGGGCACTGGTGCTGTCCTTCAGTTCGAGTAAAGGAGAAACATTAGTGAGTCACTGTAGCTATTTTTAATACATAGACATGTGAGAGAGCTGTTCGATAGAGAATGCTTGCCAGCAGTTGGGTTGTGGAAGTCCAGAGCTTCAAGCCAGGTTCTGGAGTGAGGCAGATATGATGACTAGCCAGCAAAGTGTGCAGGCTTCTTAGCCTAGAGCAGAGAGAATGCAGATGGAAAACTAGAGCTTAATTTGAGTAGTAACTTAGTGAGTGTAGGTGTTGATTCAGAAAGATCTAAAAGGAATAGAATTAATGGGGAAGTTAGTGAAGGACCTATTGAAATGAGTGAATGGTAACAGCTTGTGGATTACATTTCGCTCTTTATCAT
The DNA here is from genome assembly GCA_004365215.1 of Cuniculus paca. Taxonomy (NCBI): domain Eukaryota; kingdom Metazoa; phylum Chordata; class Mammalia; order Rodentia; family Cuniculidae; genus Cuniculus; species Cuniculus paca. The sequence continues at coordinate 9,644 of RJWT010051250.1, forward strand.
GTACCTAGGTGCTAAGAAGTGGTAGCTGAAAACAAATGGTAGTCTTATTCCCTTTGATGAATTTCTAACCTTATTTCACGAACACAAACCCAATTTTATTTTTTTAATTATTGATTTATTTATTTCAGTTTTCTTGAGACAGGGTCTTGCTATGTAGTTCAGGCTTGCTCTGAACTCACTCAGTGGCCCAGGCTGGCCTTGAACTTGCATTCACAAGGCTGTGACAGCTTCCCAAGTGCTGGGATTACAGGCATACATCACAACACCCCAGTCTACAAACTGAATTTATATATTTATTTATTTTTGGTGCTGGGAATCGAACTGATGACCTTGCACTTGCCAAACAGGCGCTTATGCTGCTGAACTATATCCCCAGCTTTATTTATTTATTTTAAAATTTTTTTATTTTTGGTACTGGGAACCAAACTCAGGACCTTGAACTTGCCAAGCAGGTGCTGTGCACTGAGATATCCCTGGCCCAAAACCTAATTTTAGAAGTAAAGGAATCTCATGCTAAGCCACAAAGCTGAGAGACTATATCAGTTCCTGAATTCATGAATACAGAAGTACTGAAACTGTACAATTATTTATTTGCTTATTTTTGGTATTTATTTATATCCTTCTTTATGACTGAGTAGTACATTGTATAAAAATACCACATCCTTTTTATCCATTCCTCAGTCGATGGGCATTTAGGTTGTTTACAAGATCTAGCTATCACAAATTGTGCTGTTGTAAACATGGGTGCACACATATCATTGTGGATGATGTTTTTAATATTTCTGGGAAGATACCCAGAAGGGGAATAGCTGGGTCAAATAGAACCTTTAGTTCTAGCTTTTTGAGGAATCTCCACACTGATTTCCACAGTGGTTGTACCAGTCTATACTCCCACCAACAGTGGAGAAGGGTTCCTTTTTCCCCACAGCTCCTCCAGCATTTGTTATTGGTTGATTTCTTGATAATAGCCATTCTTTCTGGGGTGAGATGGAATCTCAGTGTTGTTCTAATTTGCATCTCCCAATTGACCAGTGATGTTGAACATTTTTTCACATATTTATTTGCTGTTTGTATTTCTTCATCT
>RJWT010051251.1:0-10731 GCA_004365215.1 Cuniculus paca
ATACTGAAAAAAGATCATCTGTATATTGATTACATTCTATACTATCAACCTATTAAAAACTTTTCTGCATTACATGTTGCATTATGATAGTTTCTCAATTTTATTTCATAATTCTGTGATTTGCTACCCTAATATACTATTAGCATTTTGTAAACAATGAATTTAGCATAAATATGAATAATAACAAATGGAACTGTATAATGTCAAAGTTGACACACCAGTTAATATTTATGGAAAATGGAGTGTATAGAAATTTAGAACACGTGAATTTATCTTTTTGCTTTTCAGTTAAATAAAAAGATTAAGTGATAACATTACCTGAAAATCATTACTGACACATTTAAACATTCCAGGTTTTTACCACTGAATGTATAATTCATGATTAAATATGCAAGTAATATCAAAATTCTTAATTCCAACATCTGTAAATTTAAAAATATTCTTCAAATTTGAAGTTTATGAAAGTGTGAGGAACCATATTATAAATAGTATAAAATACAGAGCTTTATTTACTTGAACTGGTTACAGAATTGCATGATTTTTGTCTGAAATAATGACAAAAATATTTTTCCTTTCTAATTTTCTTGTTCACTAGATTCTTATGAATAAAATACATATCATTCAAAACAAGAAACGAAAACTTTTCACCATATTGGCATTAAATCATGTTTTGTCCTTGGAAGTGTCTTTGAAGAATTTATCCAAAGGACCATAATTTATTGCTCACCACAGACACAATATTGCAAAATACATCTCTAGAATCTAAATTTGATAAGAAGATAAATATGGTAAAACTTTTACAATAAGAAAGTACAAAAAGACAAACAAACATAAACAAACACACATGATGAAACTTTGAAAAGTTTTGGAATTTTTAACGTGCAAATGTTTAAATCTGCAGGATTGTGCACATCAAATATATGTGAGTAAAATACTACTAACTTCAGGTAATAAGAGCTTTCTATTATTAATATTATTTTATCATCACATTTTAAATATGTAAAAGCAAACCTTAAAAGAACATTTAGTTTTGTACATAGTATAATCAATATTAATAGGTCCACAAATTAATTATCTAAACAAAATATTATGTGATTTTTCATTTCTCATAAAATATACTTCTTCCAACAATTTTCAAATAATATTTTGTTTGTTATACCTTTTAAAATCTTGTCTTGCTTAATTCTGTTGAGAATGTAAAATAACATGAGAAGAAAGCTAAAAGCCACTTTCATAGCAATATGCAAATACTATATTTATAATAAATCCTTGTTTCCCCTCAAAATTAACTTTCAGTTTAGTAATGTACTTTTATATTCTTTGCATTTTTCCTGATATGCTATAACAGCAGGATGTAAGACAATGAAATTGTTAATAAGCTTCATTTCTATCTCATTATTTTAAAAATCTACTAATGAGAATAAATATATTAAGTAGGAAGAAGATGAAAATGATGACTTTGCAGGTGAAGTCATGCATATTCAGAGATTGTTGTCCATTGCCAAATCTAACTAGAAACTTTCTGCATTAATATGATGATACTGCTTTAGTCTACAGTATATTTTTATTATGCAGTTCACTAAAGTCTCTATAAATTTTACCACATATTATTCATCATTGGAAGTTCAAGGCATTTGGCAACTTCAATCTTACATGTTTTGAAAGATAATTCATAATTTTTGTGTGAAAATTATATATGCAATAGCTAATAATTCAAAGTCATTATGGACTGAGAGGCAAAAAATATAACAATAGCATAATAATACTTTAGAATTCTGAAGTAGGTGAATGCCCATTGTTCTTATTGCTGATGATGATTTTACAGTTTGAAAATAGAAATTATACAAAGAAGAATCATTGGAATTACTAGGGCAAGCATGATATAGAATATAACATGGGAGCATATAGAACAGGCGGCAACCTAGAACCTGAACTCTAGAAGTCAAAGGCAATCGATAATTTTTATACTTCCCCTGACAATAAAAATAAATATGTAAAAACCAAATCGAACCATGTCATTTGATTTAAATGACTATTTTATTTAATTTTCAGTATTGGAAAAGTAGCAACGAGTATTTCATTTGTCTCTAAATGTCTTTTTCCATGAAATGGTTCAGGACGGAGATAGAGAGTTATAACTTTATTGAACACTTAGTGGACCTTTTTCCTGCTAAGTTATTAGATATTAATACCTTATTAAAGCTAAGCATTATTCACTTCATCTCCACCAATTTATCCACCATATATTTTCTAACACAGGGATTTTTATGCAGTGCAAAATCCCCATTTTGATCTAAAATTCATCTGAATTTTATGTTAGGGTATTACTTGCCATAATTAGGGTAATTACTCTCTAAATTCAAGTATTCATTAAATATTGTACTCAACTTTGTCCTAGAATGTGGCTATATCACCCTGGTATTTACTCATAAACATATCCCTACAATGGAATGAGTTACTCAGTATCTATGGTCACTTGTGCTAATTTCTTAAAACTCTATTTGCTATTTTCTTCGGGTTTATTGCTAAATCACTCTGTAATCTTGATCTTCTAAATGCAGGTCACACATTTTTTATGTTTTCCTAGGAATTCATTTCAGAGTGGTCCTTCATTAACAACTTATTGTCTCATATATTTTTGTTTGTTAGATATTGTATTAGTATACACTTGTAACACTTATTAATTACATTCATCTTGGTCCAAGTACAAATCACTTTTTTATTGATCTTTACTTCCCCTTCCCCTCCATGTTCTCCTATTTTCTCCTATATATTTTTCACATATGTATTGTATTCCTTGCTCACTGACTCATTTTCAACAAATTTTTTTTATCAAGTAGGAGATATTTCTTTGTTCTGACTCACAGACCTTTCAATTTTGACATATTGGTTTGCATAAACATATTATTAGAAAATCATCTCATGGAAACTTTGACTAATGCAGACTATTCATGAACCCTTGGCTATGTTTATTAGCCAAAAAGAAGCTCATCAGAATTGAAAATATAATAACCAAGAGTATAAACTATGGTTCCAACAGTGGACATTCACATGGTTTGAATCTCAATCACTTTGTACCATTCTGTTCTCATGTTCTGTGTATGAACTTAAGATATTTCTCAGTTATGTGCAATGTCTTTTGTTGGTGCTAGAGATCAAACTCAGGTCCTAATGAATGTGAGACTGTTTCTGTATTACTAAGCAACACACTAGCCTGACAAAAAAATTAATATTTCACTATAAGCTTTATGCATGTATATTTGTCACCCAAGACTTCACTTTGGCACTTCTCCGTGTAATATTTTAATGATGCTTCCTTATTAGACATAAACTTTTTACTGAATGTTATTAATTAAAAAAGTGATATTTAGCAACTTATATTTAAATGTGATAGATTGCAAACAAATATATGGCCTTTCAATTTTGTGTTAAATAATTGTAAAATTTTAAAAATACATTTTATATTGAAAAACTACATATTACTTAGTTTTAATTCAGGCATTTAAATAGAATACAAGGAAAACAGATTATTTGGTAACATTTTTCACTTCACTTCTACAATGTTAGTAAAAACTCTTAATTTCAGTGACCAGCTTGAGTTTCCCATCTGGAATTCATTCTGCTTTTCAAAACTCTTCCAGAATGCAGAGCTGCTATTTATTTGAGATTTGTTAATGTTCTCACAGAGTCAATCCACAAAAAAAAAATGCCGTGTTTGTGCGTTTTGGATCAGAAAGTTGCTGGCAATGAAAAATGAAGAACGAATCCTTGCGTCCTGGCAAGTTCCTAAAAGCACTGAACTATTAACACTAAATCATTTTGAGCCAGGCTTATTTTCCAAAGGTTTGATCTGTTTCCTGAGGTGATATATCAGAAACTATACAGGTGTTTGTTGGAAGGATGAAAATGAATATGAATTTATTTTTATAAATGACCATAACAACTTGAAGCTAACTGAAATACAGCAAAGTATCGAAGGACTTTGAATAAAATAGTTACTTTTACTCTTGTAACTCTAATTTCTATATTGAAATTCTGATACTACTTAATGTATTCTCTAATTTCCTCTATGATGTTTTATTTCATGTATGCAAATATAAAACAGCTTGAAGCTGTGTGCTTAGTATAGGAAGATACATCCTGATGCTATCAGGAAAAAAGTTAACTTTTATTATTATAAATAAACTTGGGTGAGTGTATGTGTTCGTGTGTAGAGCACCTTTGAACAGCATTTTATCACTGTTCTGATGCCATTTTTAGTACCTTATATTCTGGCTAGTCACAGAACAGCAGCCAAGTGGAAATGACAGTGACTGACAATTACAGAAGAAATAAAATGGCTTCCAGAAGTGCACAGAGACCTGTGGACCTCAATCAGCTGAACTACAAATCCATTAAATGACTTAATTTTGTGTATCCAACTGTGAGATATATTTACCACTACGCTCACAGGAACTATAGATAATAAATGCTGCCTGTGGTACAACTCACCAAATGGGAAGTGTGTTTTCTATGCTGAATTATCTGTGCTTTCTGATACTGTTTATAGGTAAAACCTGGTAAAGTGTCACATATGTCGAAAAATTGGAAAACATGTAAGGTAAATGGTCAATACAATCACTTTTGAAAGAAGACAAGTTGCAAGTAGTGTTAATCATCAGATTTGCTATTGTACTTATTATGCTTTTGAATGAAGAGATGTGTTTAGTCATACTAAATTAATATCTGTTTTTAAATTATCAAAATTACAAAAAAGAACATTAATTTTGAAACAGTTGTCCTCAAATTCCATGTGTTTTGGAGATTTAAACATGTGATAAATATTCCATTTATCTATGCCACTTTCCCAAAGGACAAAAAGCACATAATATAGTTCATATAAAAACTTGCAATTGTTCACTTTGATTTCTTTAAAAATACTTACAAAATTAATATGCTCACCAGTTAAAGAATATAACCTAAAGGAAATCAGTCATTCATTCATCTGTATGTTCTGTGAAAACTGTAAAATGAGACTCAGTGTGTACTAAGGTCCTGCAGAAGAATCATGCTCAAAGAATCATATTCATCTATATGAATAACTAATATGACATCAAAATGTACTTTAGAAATAAAACTGAGATATCACTCATTTAACAAAATGTTAAAAGTCAGGCAAAGAAATTTTAATTTTGAAGAGTGTATTTTTCATACACTCATGCAAGTGAAAATAAACAGAGATGGATGAAATTTTGCTAATTTTTCACCAGTAAGTCTTTATTAATAATTTTATATGATAAATGAGCTTTAGTCTTAGGATAATTTATTTAAATATTTTCACAATAAACCTGTTCTGGAATTTCAGTAATTATCATCAATTTTTACTTTGAAATCTGTTAAAAAATATAATTTACTTTAATTTTCTTTGGCATTGTAATTGCTGACTGAGATGCTAAATAAACAGTATGCAGCTAATGCATGCATCTTTAATACAGGGAAGAAGCATATGACAATTAATTATCATAAAAACCTTACAGTAAGAGAAAGTGTAAGTAAAATGATCAAGGAAAATTGAATAGCATAGTCAGAAAAAATCTAAAACCCTTTTAATTCTTTTATTTTTGTAGTTGAAAAACAAATGGGAAAATGTGAATGCTATAAATATACACTTAACTACAAAAAGTGATTAATTTGGAATTCACTGTAGAAAAAAGATGACCACTATATAACTATGTATTTGATACACGCTTTCAAATACTAAATTTAAATAATAATTTTTAAATTTTCTTCATGTTTATAAAAAAATCTGTCATATATAAATAGGTACACAGTGTGTGTATATGTATTTGTTGGTAACTATTTGTGTTATGTTATGACACTTTGATCCTATTTATTTATTTATTTTTTTTGGCACTGGAGATTGAACTCACGACCTTGCGCTTGCCAGGCAGGCGCTTAGACCACTGAGCTAGATCCCCAGTCCCTTTGATCCTATTTAAAATGGATTTTTCCTGCCTCTTATATTTCTTTACAAAATTAGAGAAGAGTAAATGACTATTTTTATAACATTTACACATTATATATGTTCACATTTATAAAACATTCTTTATGTGCTGAGCTAGGGTAATATAATTCCATATATTTTTTGTCTTTATAGATGATATTAATAATAGAAGGCCAAAATATTGAAATATTTATATAAAATATTGTTTTGTGTGTAATCAAATTTCAAGTCAAAACATGCTCGTAACTATTGCTTTTTGAGGAAAAAAGGACAAACACATTTTTAAGAAATAAGAGTCTAGGTTAATTTAACATGAACTTTGATTTGAAGAAAACACATAGATAATTTCAGAAGTTTTTAATGATAGGCAAATATTTCTTTTCATAATATAAAATTAAAACTGGTACTTAGAAAAGTTGAGTTTACTTTATTTTCCATTGTTAATGACTAATAAATACGAAAAAATTGAAATCTGGGCCAGCAATTCTACATTTATGCCTTTAATAGAATTGCCCTGATTTTGTAACCTCTATCAAATTTTTGTCTTTTCTTTTCCTCACTTCATTTCTGTAAATTCATGGGAAATAAAACAACTGAGAAATAAAAAATGTAAGTGTGTTCATTTTCATGTACTCTGTCACCATACGTGTTTTAAAAATCCTTACTAGAATAAGTTTGTTGAGAAAAGCAAAAACTTCATGAAATTTTTCTGTGTACTACAATGAAAGTGTGAAAATATCCAGTGATCAGTCCTATCTGCAAAAACCTTCCTGTTGTGCATCACATTAGCGCTTGTCAATTATCTTAATTTTTACATTATGTATATTCTGTACTCATTAAAACTAACGAAGCATAGGAGGACAAAGTTAACTTGTACTGGAATAAATGTATGTCTTTGAATTTTATCACTGAGAAATAGAGTCTGCTTTTATAGCATTCAATTTAACAGTATATGTTTACAATCATAAAATAACATAGTATCTCTGGAATAAAAATTTTTATGCATTATCTTAACTTGTGCTGTTTATTTTAGTTTAGTTTAATTTATTAGTACATGTGCATAGTACATAATGTTTACTTTCCTTGTGGGAAGTTGGTAAATGTACATGAAACATCTTAATTCACCTTTTCATCTGGCTCCCCTTTCTGCCTTCCTGCCTCCAACCATATTTTGATCTCCTTCCTTTATTTTTTAATATGTGTTTGTAATACAGAACACTTAGTTTCTGTGTATGGAGTTGGTACCTGCTTGTAACACACACTAATTTTTTTTTATTGTACCTGATCCCTTGCCTTAAAACTGAAAACACATAACCTGCTGGAAGAAAAAATAAGTAAAACTTGTGAAGTCATGGGTTACAGACAAAGTCTTTCTGAGCAGAATTCGGTGAACAGGAAATACTACTGAGATTCAACCAATGTAAGCATATGAGCATATTAAATTAAAGGGTTTCTGCACAGTAACAAAACAACCAACAGAGTGAATGGACAACCTATAGTATAGGAAAAAATTTTTCCAGTGATTTCTCAATGAAAACATATCTTGGTTATATGAAAAACTGAAAAAAATTAGAAAAATCTACCTAAAACACCCAATCAAAAATGACCAGCAAAACGAATAGAAACATTACAGAAGTATGAATTGCCAGTGAATGAAGAAATGCTCAGTGCTGGTCACTAAGAAATGCAAATTAAAACAATGAGATTCCATCTTACTCAAGAAAGAATACCTATCATCAAAAAACCAAATTTTATCCTTTCTGTTTTCCATATGGTTTGGAATTTAACATACTGAAGCTAATTCTATAATTTGGTCTATTTTCTGGGTAAAAATGTAGCATACATTATTGATTACTTAATCTATTCATGTAATATACACAGATTTTCACTAAAAAATTTCATGTATAATCTTATGCTAGTAATCAGCAATACAAAATAACATACACTGTTATTTATAACAATGCAAATACAACTGATTTTATTTAAAATTGTATTGAAATCAAACCAGCTCGGTGGGAAGGCAGTGGCCAGCCCTGCTCCCGTGTGCACTCCAGCAACCATCCGGGGATGATTCCTGCCCTAGGGCTGAGACAAACAGAAGCAGGCCCTTGCAACAGCGCACCCAGTGGCCACCATTGCACACCCCTAGCCAGCACTGGCCAGGAGAACCAAACAGTCACACTCTGGAGAAATTGTAGCCAACTCAGGAAGTGCCTAGGACCCCACTACCCACTTGTTTGGGAGAACCCAGGAAAATGTCAAGATGAAGAAGCAAAAGGCAGTCTCTGGACTCCAATCCAAGCAGAGAAAGTCAAGGACATGTAAACATGGAACAGATCGAGAGTCGCACACCTGAAGTTTCTTAAGTGATGGCAACTGCGGTAAAGAGACAACTTCATGAGGCTATAAAAAAATTAGAACAGAAATACTATCTCAGGTAAAAGAAGAAATGAAAAATAAAATTAAAGAATTGCTAAGCATCTCTAAAGAAAATATAGATTAAAAAAATAGAAGAGCTTAGGAAAATGAGGGAAACCATGAATGAACAATATGAGAGATTTAGAATGCATGAAACAGATTCAAAGAGATATCCAGGAAATTAAAAACTACATTGAAAGCTTTCAAAACTGCTTGAAAGAAACTGAAGATAAGACTATCAAACCTTAAAGACATCTTACAGCTTGCGATCGCAAAAGGGAAGATCTCTTAAATGTAATAAGGAACCAGGAAGCCACAATTCAATGGCTGCAAGACAATGCAAAGAAATATAAGAAAAAAAGGTGTGAGTGAAAAAGTAGGGATCAACACAAATTACACCAGAAGTCTACAGAAATAATATTAAAGAACTGGCTGAGCATGAGAAAAGGAAGTGACATTCAAATAGTGAGGCATATAAAACTCCAGCCAGCCATAGGCAAAAAAAAATCTATACCCAGACATAAAATAATCAAGATCCCAGAAATTCAACACAAGAACAGAATATTAAAAGCTGTTAGAGAAAAGAAACAGATCACCTATAAAGGAAAATCCATCAGAATCACAACAGACTTCTCAACACAAACCATCAAGTCAAGAAGAGTTTGGAGTGAAGTATTTCAAGTCCTGAAAGAAAACAATTTCCAACCCAGACTGATGTACCCTGTAAAACTTTCTTTCATAAATAATGGAGAAACAAGATTCTTCCATGACTTTTATCATCAAAAATTCTATGGTATCCTACGTTTATCCAAGTATTTGGAAATTAAAAATAAAATTGTATGATTTCAAAACAATTTTTTAAAAAACCAATCAAAACAAAATAATGAAAGCAACACAGGATCTCAAAGCAAGATAATAGGAAAGCTACTCAGGCATAAAGAAAGATAGCCTCAAGGCTTTTGTAGGTAAATGGATACAACTTGAGAACATGTTCAAGGGTGAAATGGTTCAGAGTCACTAATTAACACTAAATTTGGTAAGGATACAAATATCTAATATATTATGTTTTTATCAGTACTAAATCTTCTAGGGAGACAAATATTTAGTAAACATATACCACATGATCCATCTCTCCACTCTTGGGTATATATCCAAAGAAAATGAAATCAACACAACAAAGAGACACATGCTTACTCATGCATATTTTATCATTATTCTCCATAGCTAGGCTGTAGAATAAACTTAGATGCTGATTAACAAATGAATGCTTAAATGAAACATTCTACAGATACCCAGGATGGAGCATTATTCATGCAAAAAGAAGAATTAAAACATGTCAACTGCAAGAAAATGAACCAAACTGGAGAACGTCATGGTCAGTGGAACACACCAGACACAATAAGACAGGTGTGTCATGTTTTCTTTCATAGGTGGAAACTAAAAAGTTAAATCAACCTGAGAGCATAACAGTGATGAGGGACGCTTGAGAGGTTTATGGAATGGGGGAAGGGCCAAGGGTGGAAGTCAGTGCATATGATAAATGCACACTGAATGCATGGACGTTGATGCCATACTGAAACCTATTAGTTTTCCAAACTAACACGTGTTAATATGCAATGAAAATGTAGGTTTTGAAATGCTGTCAGCAAGCTACTTCCTCCCAGAATTGTAGACTCAGTGGCACAATGTCAGCTGGTCCTCTTCAACCTTGACAATTGGGTACATCACCATATTCCTGTATATTTAGATAATGCTAGATAAATATTAAGAAATTAGTGCTTTTACCAATGTTTTACACACTTTCTATATTTTGAGGAACATCTTATAGTTTTTATAAAACAAATATGTTTTGTTTTCTTTTTTTTTTCAGAATTTTGTTTCATTACAGTTCCATTTTCCTTTGCTGGAGTATCGTTTAGGTTTACCGTTTCTCCCCAATCCATAACACAGAGGTGAGTCTTATCAAATTTTAAAACCAAATAGCCTCTACAAAAGCAACCTTTAGGTAAATTATCCTACTTAAATATTCTTATGCTTATGTTTTGATCAATACCTTATTGCCCTTGTCTCTAGGGTTTATCTTATTTTAGAAGTCCTTTAAAGAATTTAAACAGAAATAATTTATGTGTCACTAGTTCACCTTAATAATTGAAATACTCACATAGGAGATTTCAAAAACTGTGTTCATGATTTCCTCAGTATGTGTAGAAATGACAATAAAAGTATGCTTTAAAAATTATAGATCATGGACTTATATTTCAGAAGGAGAAACATGCAATTGACATATAAGAGTAAATGTATTTTTAACATTGATAATATTTTGCTTTCAT
>RJWT010051252.1:0-10727 GCA_004365215.1 Cuniculus paca
CGGCACACACTGTGAAATGATGTCAGAGCTAGTACCCAGCTACAAGCCTGCAGATGGGTCCGACGCGCCGTGGACAGAGAACTGGAGAACAACTGTGAGTTTGCCTGGAGCCGGAGATCGAGTCTGCTTCCAGCCCTGACCTAGGTGTGGGCAGGTCACCAGGAGCCTGCTGCCTTCCGACACGAGAAAGTAAGGAAAAATTTCCCAATTTAAGCAATTATAGAAACAAACCTCCAGAATTTCAGGTTTGTAAACGTGGTGGAAGAAAAGTACTTTTACGTGAACCACTCAGCAAGCAGGAATGTTGGGTGGACCACGTGTCTGGCTGGCGGTCAGGGCGGGGGATAAAAGCAAAATTAGAATTAAAACACAAAGGAGAGGCCGCAGGTGGCTATGGGGCCGTGGGGACCAGGGTGTGGGCATGGGGCACTGGTCCCCACCCTCGGCCATGGGAGCAGCAGCCCTGGCTCCCTGTCAGCTGTCAGCACGCACCCCAGGCCACCTTCTAACGCCCAGAGGCAAGGTGGAGGTGTGCCCTGCCCCCCTGTCCCCTCCTCGTGTGTGCGGGACTTTGCTGACTGTCTTTGCAGTCTTTCCGTCTGTGCAGATGGAGCAGACGTGGAGGTGGGTGCGGCGCTGTGTGCACCCTGTTAGGTCTTGGTCTTAACAAACCTCCTCCAGCGCCCTACGCCCTTTCCTGCCCTTGCTCCCCCATCCGTGACTCTCCTGCCACCCCCTTGTCGGCGTCTGGGAGCTACACAGGAGCTGCCCTCTGCCCCTGGGCGTGGTCCTGACACGGAGGGGAGGACAGAGAGAAGTCTGGACCTCAGATGGTGCAGGGGCCATGAAGTGGGCATCGGAGAGGAGGAGCTGGGTTCTGTTGGCTGCTCAGAACGTGGGCCTGGACCCAGGGACTCCAGGGAGGATGCCTGCCCTGGGCTGCTGGGAGTGAGGGAGGACCACCCTGTAGTAGCCCTGACAGTGTCCTGCTGGGAACACGGGCCTGGGCCCGGGGCTCAGGGCAGCAATGCCCTGGACACTGGCGAGGAGGGAAGAGTCACCAAGCGCTGGAGCAGCCCCAGGGTGGACGTGGCAGAGATGGACAGGCAGAGTCAGGGCCCTGGGACCTAGTGTCAATGTTAGTCAAGACGGAAGTTGGGGCTGGCCCCATGGCTGTGGGTCTCTCGAAGTTCTCAGTGTGCAGTGGGCATCTGTGCGCTCTTCCCTGGGTGAGTCTGCAGTATTGGCCAGTTTCCTGCAGCTGGGATGCCACATCTGCCACCATGATCTAGAGTAAGAGGGGGTGAATCTGGCTTACAGTTTCAGAGGTCTCAGTCCATGGCTGCCTGCTCCGAGGCAGGAGCATCATGGTGCAAGGGCATGGTGGAGGACAGCTGCTCACTTGTCGGTGGCCAGAAGCAGAGCTCAGGGCAGGAGCAGCACGGAGAGACCGGGTCCCCAGAGACCCCCAGTGACGCTGTCCAGGCAGCCCCCACCCACAGCACACTCAGCCATGAACACTGTAGGTGAATCCCGGCTGAATACCGCACCCCAGGAAGCTCTTCACCAGCCACACTGTCCAGTTTCGAGGTCACCATGGGGTTCCTGCCCCACATGGGTGAGGGCGGGCAGCTGGGGGGCCTGGGTCTCACTGCGGGTCTCTTCTACATGCACTCCCCGAGCCTCAGCTGGTTCGTAAAGCTCCACTTGTCTCTCAGCTTCTTGCCTCTTGGATCCAAAGCCCCCCTGCCCACCCACCTTTAATGTTTGCTTTGCCCAAAGGGAAGTAAAGCTTTCTTGGCCTCTGACTGCCCGGCCACTGGTGTTCGGCCCCGGCCCTTTCTGGACTCTGAGTCCTCCGAAAGCTGCTCCCTTTCTGCAAGAGTTCTCACCTCAACGCATCCAGCTCCAGCCCTAGCCTCGGCCTTCCCAGGGCTCAGCGGGCCTCGAGGCGGAGGCGTCGCACCCTGGAGGGCGAGATGCAGCCAGAGGAAGGAAGAGCAGCACTCCTGCTTCACTGCAGCTCACGGGCCCTGAAGAACGAATCGAGACGCCCCCTTGGAGCGCGACAGCCTGGGAACAGGGAGAGACCGAGCCAGCTGTGGGCGGCGGGTGCTGGCAGCCACTCCTGTCGCACGTGTTCCAGGAGGCTGTGGGCAGCGCTTCTGGGCAGCGACTTCAGACCACTACTCCCCCTGGCTGCACAGGAACCGAGTCCAGGCCCTTCTCCGGGCTTTCCGCATGACAGGCTTCGTTTCTCGCGAACACTTCGCGCACAGCTGTAACTTCACGTTTGCGTGGTGTCCTTCCCTTTCCAGGTGTTTCACGAGAAGTCTCCTGAGCACAAGGGTCTTGTAAGACTGAGAAATGACGCAAGTGGCACATTCGGGACTTCACTGGGTTGTGCGTTTGTTCTTTCTCTTTAACTTCTACTCATTTTGTGTTCTTGATTTGGGGCTATAATTTTAAGCACATACAAATTTAGGATTATCGTGTCTTGACCAGTCTGTTCATCATTGGGGCTGCCTCTCTTTATCCCCAGTAAGTCTTGGCTTAACTCCATCTCACTGCTGTGAGCACGCCTGCCCTGGTTTGTGTCTATGCTGGCCTCATGTGCCTTCCTTGTATTTTCTTGGAGTCTTCCTGCAGTTTTATGAGGTACACGTGTCTGTTGTGAACGGGGCCTGGCTGAGTCCTCCACCTGGTGAATATGATCCATTTATGTTTGTTTTCTTCTGAGATACAAAAGAAACTATGTAGTTCAGGTTGGTCTGGAATTTACAGCAATCCTCCTGCTTTAGCCTCCCCAGGGCTGGGATTGTAGCCCTGTGCTGCCATGCCTGGCTTGTTTTCATTACGGAGAGATTCGGAATTTTAAACAAATGTGTCTTATTTTCTGCCATGAGAAACCTTGAGCATGAGAATTAACTAACTGTGAATGCTGTAAAGTAAACCAGTAAAATTGCTGATTATGTTAAGGTCACTGTACAGGAAAACTGCTTAAATAAACTTTAATAAAACCTGGCTCTGAATACCTTGCTCTGGTAATTTCCAGAACTCTTATGAACCCATGGAATTTAAAAATGTGAGAATTGGAGCAGTAATTTGAGAGGAGCATGCCCTAGGACTTCAATTTTGAGGTATCTTCCAGGTGTAGCTACTTTCTGAGTTTTGAGTCTGTTGGAAGATCTAACCCATTCAGTTTGTTGGAGATGAGAAATCGTTGCTTGTTTAGCCTCAACCCTGGTTCTTTGGCACTGTGCTGCAGTATTTTCTGTGACCCTTAGTTAATCTCTGTCATGGAATAGCAGGACCAACAGTTGTTTAGAACAATTATGTCAACTTTGGCTGTAGGGGTACCAATAGCATCAAACACAGCCTATAAAACAACGAACTGAACTAACCCTTAATTTGCAACTTTTAACCGTATGAATTAGGTTTGCGGTTATATAACAAAATGTAAAACAAACCAGATAATTATATGCAGTATATATTTTGCCCTCAGGGTTAAAATTTAAAATGGATTAAGAAGAAAATAGAGAAGTGGAAGAAGAGAAAGAGATTACAAGAAACCAGATAATTATATGCAGTATATATTTTGCCCTCAGGGTTAAAATTTAAAATGGATTAAGAAGAAAATAGAGAAATGGAAGAAGAGAAAGAGATTACAAGTAAAGTTGGAGGACAAAGGTGGATCCTGCCAACTTGGGGAAACTGGTGTAGAAGACTGAAGGAAAAGAGAGATGGAAGAGATCAAAAGGAAGAGCAGAACAGAACCACACCCACAAAGAGGTTAGGAACCACTATCACACTCATAAAAAACACAATGCAGGAGAAAGAGAAAAGAAAAAAACAAAACAAAACCCAAAAAACAACTAAATAAAACATAACAAAACAAATGAACAAAAAAATGAGAAACAAAAAGTCCACTTCCAGGATTCTCTCTGCGTGCACTAGTAGACAAGCTGTGGAGACAGTCCCAAATCATGCTGATCTGTCCCAGCAAACCAGCAGTTGCTTTATGGTGGAGTAGTGGCAGGCCTTCCCTGAGACCAGACTCATTGTACTCACCATGGTCCAAGCAATTTTCAGGGGTCTGTGCCCAGCTGGGAGCTGCTAGATGAAGCCAGCTGCAGTTCTGGGTGCTGAACTCAGCTGGCCCATCTTCAAATTGGCTTCCAGCTAATTGCTGTCTCCCCACAGGAGGACTGAGTCCTCTGCACTCAGCACCAGCCTGAGTGCAGTCCTCAACGTCTACTACTCCTCTCCTCTGCTGCATTTCTCTGCAGAGGCCTGTGGGGTCACCAGCCATCACCGTCACTGTGACTGTCCCCAGGTTCACACAGCAAGTCCTGTCTCAGGGTGAAGGTGCTGCTGGCTATTGCCTTCTTCTTTGTTGAAGTTTTTCTTGTCACTCTCTCTATGGGCCTCAATTTGCATTTCAGATTCTTCTTGGGTCCAGAGGACCCACTTCCTTCCTTCTTGCCTTCCTCACGATGCTATATTTCAGTGTCTGGATGGTGACTCTCAGAGAAGCTGTTCTCTCTGCTGCTTATCGCTCTACCATCTTCCCAGAAGTCTAGGACTTAAATTTTGATTTTCTCTTTTCTTCTATGCATTTATACTGCAACATGAAATTAAAGTGTACTGATAGTGTTGCTATTATTTATGTTAAATCAAGCAAAGACAATGTCTTTCAGGGTTTAATCATCTACTTTCCAAAATGACTATTCTTAGTAGAGTTCCATAATACCTGCCTTTAACTAGGCAGGTATCACTCGTAACTCCTGGACTTTCAGCAAGGTAATATTACCTGTGCCACGGGGGACCACACACTCCTGTCAGCGCTGCGAGCTGTGTAAATGAGCTAACACTTGGAAGCTTGCTATAGGTGGTTTCAGGAAAAACAGGAACCCAGAGGAAGTGATGCAAAGTGAAACTGTGGCATTAACCCTGCCACTGCTGGGGAAGGTGCGCTGCCTGGGGTGCTGTGGTTGACCGTGACCTTGGGGAGCTGCATTCCACTGGAGCTGGGCAGGCAGTGCCGGGGCACTGTGCAGGGAGCCAGGGCTGCTAGAGGGGGCACTCACCCAGGAGAGGTCAGGACGGGCAAGCGGGAGCTAGGTGGTAGGGGCCAGGTGGGGACAGAGCTGCCATGGGCAGGAAGGTGTGCTGACCTGGCTCTAATCCGTGTTTCCTGCGGGTCCCCTCACTGTCTGTTGGGAGTTTAGGATTAGGAAAGGCCTCCAGAATGGCCTCTGGAGACTCCTGCTCCTTCCAGACTGCCTGTCCTTTTCCAGGAAAGGCAGGCAGCCCGAGGCTGGGCGTAGCTTCTCTTGGCTTCTGGGTGACTTGGTTCTCATGGCCAGACCACCTCTGTGGATGTGTGTTCATGCCAGCAAAGTGACTCACGAGGCACAGGCCAGCACGGGTGTGTCTGCGTGGTGATGCTAGCTTGTACTTGTGAAGATGGGACGGCACTCAGTCACAGAGTCCTGGGCAGCGACTCCAGCACTGTCCGGCCGCGCCATCTGAGGCAGTGCTGTGGAGTGGCTCGTGGGCTCATGGGCTCGTGTCCCTGGCCCCTGATCTCTCCTTGCTTCCTGGTGCTGGTCACAAAGAGGGCGGCTGTCACCTGCTGAAAACAGAGGGCCATCACTTGAGCCACGTCATCCACACACCTCAAAATGCTGAGCCAGGGTGGGCTCCGGGGAGCAGCCATCACTGCCATGAGACAAACCCTCCCAAGTTACACCCCGTGACCCTCCCAGCCAGACCCATCTGGCCACAGTCACCTTCTGAACACACGGGCTGTGGGGCCATTTTAGAACCAAACCATGACAGCGCGGCCAGCACTGTGGGGTCGTCCAGTCCTCCCTTGAGTTCCATCAGTTGTGCCGCGTGCGTTTGGGGGCCCTGTTGTTAGGGGTGTGTGCATGCGTGTGATACAACCTTTATGGCAAATCACCCTTCAAATCATCATGAAAACCCCATTTTAGTCACACGTTTTCAAGTTCACGTTGCTGACCTTAGCAGGCGACTCTTTTCTTGTCCATTTCTGTTTGCTTGCATTGTTTTCTCATCAGTTGCTTTCACACGGTGGGTGTCTTGAAAGCTGTCTTGGTTACTTTTCCCTGTTGCTGGGACAAAACACCAAACACCCAAAATGAAGGAAGGAAGGGTTTATTTAGCTCACAGTTGTGGAGGTTTCGGTCTATAACCAGCTGGCTCCAAGGCAGGGTGGTGTGGCACTGGGGCAACAGTTCATGGTGATGGAAGACAGCAAAAGCATCAAGAGCAAAAGGGGCGGGGAGAGCAAGCCTCTTTCCTCCCCTATATGGTAGCACTCACACCATGTCTGTGCCCTCATCTTACACACTTAGTTACCCTTCAAAACTTCTCGAGTTGACACAAGGAACAACATCCTACAGTGTGAGGGCCTGTCCTCTACAGCCCAGGACTAGAACTGCTGAGCTACTTCCTTAAGCTTCTAGACTTCTCAAATCGACACAATGTATCAACCGTTACAGGTAGGTTGCTGTTGTTGATGTGATGTGTGTTTATGCTGTAAGCTCAGCAAAACGGTTTGCTATCACTGTGTTAAGTCTTCTTGGAAAATAAATTCACAGGGCAGAGAAACGCGCTTGTGTCGCTCACGTTGGCTCACCCGCGAGCCTCGTGCTGCTCACTGTTTCTTCACCTGCGTTTGAGCTAATGCCTGGGTTATCTATCCCCTTCAACCTGAAGATTTCCTTTCCTAGTTCTTGTAATATCCGGGCCCCGGCCTAGGACCACTGGTTTCCTGCTCAGGGGGACAACGACAGAATAAAACCCAGACAAGAGCTCTATTTGGTTACCAAAGGCACTGGGATGATCAAAGTCCGATAAGGACAAGGACTATGAGGCATGAGGCACAGTGTCCTGGGCCTTTGTTAGTGCACAGCGTGCCTGAGGGTGGGTGCTGCTGGGCTGCAGGAAGTGGTGACTGCGAGCTGCTGATGTAGGGGCCAAGGTCCAAGGACTGAGGAAAAGCACATGGGAGCAGAGCATGGTTAACTGGTAACCCGACTGTCTGCCAACTGCGACTACCCAGCTAGAAGGAATGTGCATGAGTGAAGTGCCCGGCTGCCCTGTTACCTTACTTTGAGCACTGGAACTTACAGACTGTTTGCTGGTCTCTGCCCTGGCTGTCGGCTTAAAGATTAACCTGCCCTTAAGCCGGCTGTGGGTCTCATGTAGGCCTAGGGTAGACTCTTGATTTATTCTTGTGCCAGTTTATAAATATCAGTCATTGCTCATGCTGCAGCACGTCAAGCTGGCCCTCAGTTTGAATTTGCTGTGCTAGCAGCAAATTCAACATTTATTCATCTGGCAAAACCTTTATTTTGCTTTCATCTTTGAAGGGTGCTTTGCTGACTGCAGGATTCTTGGTTGAGAGCTTCTTCTTCTTCGGAACTTTGAAGATGCCATCCTGTGACTTTTCCATACACGCTTTCTCACGGGAAGTCAGCGTTAAGCTCACTGTGGTCCCTCATGCATGGTGAGTGTTTTCTCTTGTGCTTGCAAAAGTTTCTTTTTCTTTGTTCTCCAACAATTTGACTATGACAGGTTTATGCATGGATCTCTTGGTGCTTGTCTTGTCTTAAATTTGTTGAGCTTCTTGGCATGAAGATTCCTCATTACTTTGGTAAGTTTTCATCTATTATTTCATGAGATATTTTTCTGCCATTCCCTTCATTCCCCTCAAGGGCCCCTGTTGAATGTGTCTTGATTCTCCTGATGGTATCTGTATGTCTTACAGTGCTGCTTATTTTTTTTTCATTCTTTTTTTACATTTGCTCTTCAGATTAAAAATTCTCTTTGGATCTATCTTCAATGTTTTGATGCTTTATTCTGCCAGTCCAAATCTTCAGTGAAGTGGATTTTGTTTTTCATTTTGGGTATGGTGCTTTTCAAATTCATAATTTCCATTTGATTTATTTGCATAATTTCCACCTCTGTTAATATTCTTTTCTGAAGGAGTCATTACCATGACCTTTTCCTTTAACTTTTTAGACGTGGTTTTCTGGGTTCTTTGGACATCTTCATCAAGCTTCCCTGAGGACTCTGCGGGTTCCACATGTGGGTCTCAGAGAGTTTCTAGCCACCGTTTTTTCCCTGGGTAAGGATTACTCTTTCTGCTCTGCGCCTGGCTCCTGATGTTTTTAGAACGTGAGTTACACACTGTACCCACTCTGGATCTCAGCCCCCGCTGCTGTGCGTAGTCATTGCTGGCTTTGTTCGCTGTCTGTCGAGTGACTGGCCTGGTCTCCTCCTGTTGTTCTGCCTCCCCTGAATGAGGGGTCCCTGCTAGTCCACTTAGTCCCCCCTCCTTCTTCCCGTTTTTGTAACTGAGCCTGGTCTGTGGGGACGCTCCTGGTCAGTGTGGCTCAGCCTCAGACCAGACTGGCCGGGCCCATGTGGGGCCCTGTGAGCTCACAGCACTGCCCTCATCTCTGTGGTCAGATGAGCTTGGGCACTGCCCCTGCCATCAGATCCTGCTGTTCTAGTGCTGCCGCCCCCATCCAGTCCATGCCATCAGCCCCTCTGAGCTGAGGCTGCCACGCCACTGTCCACCCCGTCCACGCTGTGGCAGGGCTGGGGCCAGGTCCCCCAAGCACCACAGACTCTGCCTTCTTGCCTGAGCCCCAGCAAGTCTGTAGAAAACACATCCTTCTCAATTACGGGGATGCTTTTATTTGCGTCCCCGAGTCCTGCAATCTTGTTTTTGACACTACTTCCCAGCTTTGTCGTTGCTTCTGGGGGAGATCTGTCAAGCTGCTTGCTCTGTGCCCCATCTAGAATAAAAGTCAAGCTGAAGAAGCTGGTGTGGGTGGTGCTGCCAGACCAGAGGGAGGTGGTGGGGCCCTGGCCTCCTGTCCTTATTCAGAGCTGGTGGCTCTCCGTGGATGTTTCTCTAGGGAGCCTGACTTTGTCCAGGGTGTATCCGGCCATGTGGCAGGAGGTCCCAGCGCTGGTGGTGTGGAGTGTCACCACTCTGCCGCCACTCAACCCATCCAGTCACCATCGCCTCTTGGGGCAGGTGGTGTGGCCAGGAGGGTTGCCCTGGAAACAGGAGTCGGCAGAAGCTCGTGTTTTCTCTGGACTGATGATGTTGGTGCTGCCCTGAAGGCTCCTGCTCCGAGAGCAGCTGTGTGCCTGTGACTGCTGCACTTGCCCTCACATGACAGACTCGCTCCAGTCGCAACTGCCGGAAGACCAGGTGTGCGACTTCCTGCTGGGTTCCCATTATGCACAGCACAGTCTCCCACCTGCAGGGGAGAGGCCCTTCCTCTGGGCCACACCCTCTGTCACCTTGAGACAGAGGACCTGAGATGGGGACAGGTGCCCAGGGTCCCTTCCAGCCCACTCAGGATGGCGTCTGTGCTTCTGGGTGTCCAGCCGCGGTGGTCAGGTTGCCTTTTGTGTCGGGGCAGACCCTGTCCTACTCGGTGGTGCTGGAGCCTGGTCCTCCATCCCTGGCCCCGCCCGCCTCCCACCTCCCTCTCTTTCATAGAGCGTCTTTGGAATGCGTTGCAGCCCCATTCCCTCCACTCCTCAAGTGCGAGGTGCCTCCCTGCATCGCACACCTCCACCCGCTCAGCCTTCTGCACTGGGCATCCTGAAGTCCCCAGGACCTGGACCCAGGCCGCCCTTCCTTTTTGATAATCTTCCTGTGCCCTCTCATCCTCCCTCCTGGTGCTGAACACGTAGCAGTTTCACTTGTCAGTGGCCAACCACAATCCTGAAGTTTTATTTTTAAAATTTTAATTATTATTACTATTATTATTATTACTATTTGTCTTTTTGAGACAGGATCTCACTATGCAGCTCAGACTGGCCTTGAGCTCACTTTGTAGCCCAGGCTGGTCTCAAACTTGTAATGATCGTCTTGCCTCAGCCTCCCAAGTGCTGGGATTACAGGAGCGCAGCACCAATCCTGAAATTTTAAACAGAAAATTGCAGAAATAAACATTGATAAGTGATAAATTGCTTGCCTTTGTTTTTCTTTTATTTCCATTGCTTTCTCTTTCTTCTCTCCCTTCCTTCTTTTCTTCTTCCTTCCATCCTTTCTTTTTCTTTTTTCTTGTTTTCGTGGAACTGGGGGAGGAAGCCAGACCTTCACTCTGAGCTGCGTCTCAGACACTTTTTGAGACAGGGTCTCACTAAGTTGCCCAGACTGGACTTGTAATCCACCTCAGCGTCCTAGAGTGCTGGGTTACAGACCTGCGTCCCCCACCTGGCTTTGTGGGCTGCCCTCCCCTACCCGCCTGTGAGCCCCTCGCTGTCCAGCATGCCTCTCTGTACCCAGAGGCGCTCAGCGGCCGAGCTGGTCTTCACTGTGACTGTCAGCGGCCCTCAGCGCTGCTGGGTGAGTACCCCCGTGCTAGGGTGGCCCCGGAGGATGGGGTAGTGATGCTGGGGTTGTTTCGTGTACTCCTTTTCACTCTCCCTGCTGCAGACTGCACTGCTCTGCAGTGAGGCTGGGTGGGGAAAGGCACATGGTACTGAGCTCTGCCTCTGGTGAGTGGGGGTCGCTGGACATGGGCAGTGCCCCTTGAGTTGCTCCGTTATCTCTGGTCCCTTGGGGGTGAGCTCTTTCCCACTGACACCACCTGCAGGGAGATTCTCAGTCCAGTGGGTTTCAGGTTGGGATCTCCCCTGGGCTGTTCTCCCAATGCCTCTGA
>RJWT010051253.1:0-10726 GCA_004365215.1 Cuniculus paca
TGCAGGAGGTGAAGTAGGAAAAGCTCAACAGATTTTTCTTTTGGGTATTTCAAATATCATGCTCTTTGTCTTTCCCACTGCATGTCCCAGTGGTTTTAGGTTAAAGTGCTTTGATAGCATCAGCCCATTCTATCCAGAAGTCCATCAGTTCACATCTGTTTTGTGAATTCTCCCCATGCCTATTAGTAGTTAAACAGCAAAGCTATGTGCATTTGTGAGTCTACCATAACTTCTCAATGAGACTCAGAATCCACACAGACTTGGCAGAAAAATCTTAGTCAATGTTTATTTTTCTGCCCAAGATTGAGGACTTCAGCTACACAGAATAATTGATTTGTTCAGTAAATGAGTTATCAGATAAGCAAAAAAGAGCAATTATTATTTTCATTTCACAAACCTATGAATACATTATGGCAGATAATCCCAAAGCAAATGATTCACTGGAAACATCCTACAACTGCAGTTCTGTATTGTTTTGTAGGTTTGGATTGGAACTCCACTGCAAAACAGACAAAAGGGCTCAATACTGCATTGCAGTTAAAGATGCTGAAGTTGCACTAAAGTTTCCATTTTTATAAGCCATTTGAAATCAGACAAATAAATGTGTCTCTCAATATTTTCATCAAATTAATCCTGCTCTTAGTCATGAGCACTGCATGAGGTGTGGTGACGGCAAATATTTTCTCATCTCTAATTTACTATCTTGATATTAGAAATAGAAAATTTGTGAAAATGTTAGGAGGTCAATTTTATAGTAACTAGAGTCTAGAAAGAAGGAAAAGAAAAGGAATAAAGAAAGATCAACAGGTACAAAGTTAGTTGGAAAAGAGGGATAAATCTGGTGTTCTATTGCACAGTAAGCTGATGCTAGTCAATAATGAAATATTTCATTTTCCAAAATGGCTAGAAGAGAGTATTTTGAATATTTTACCATAAAGAAAAGAGAGATGTTTGATGAAAAAGTGTAATTCCTTTGTTTGATCTTCAAACTACCTAACAATGTGTAAAAACTTCACACTGTGCCCCACACATTTATGTAGTTATTATGGCTCAGTTAGAAGAAAACTAAAGGAAACGTCATTACATTTAAAAATAAAATAAAAGAATTTAAAAAGGTGAAACTTTCACTTGAAAATGATTCTAAAGGAGAACTCTATGACATTTTCAAAGATGGAATACTTCTCAGGAGTGTTTTGGCTTACTGGGTCACAATGTTTAAGGAAATCCCACTGGGTGACGTACATGTATTATTAATGTTACTTGAGCTGAAGTCACCATGTGTCCTTACCAGACCAACTCTTTGTCCCAAGGGCAATCAAAACTGTTGGGACCAGAGGAGGGAGTTTGCAGTAACCACAGTGGGCAGGCAGGCCTGCAAGTTACAGATAGAGAAAGGGGTCATTTGAGGCTTCTTGCCTGTGAGAAGAAAAGCAGAGCTTCTGGAAAAAACACAGGAGGAGTTCTCCAGGGATGAAGTCCTTAGTAGGATTTATGCCTAGACTTCTGCATTATCTCAGATCCCTTAAATTACCAGATGCATCAAAGGAAAAATGGTTTCAGGATAACTGTGAGTATCAGGGAAATAGTTGAATGTTGTTAACACTTCCAGGCTTACTTCTCTGTGGAAGTACCAGGGTACACTGTTTTCTTCTGAGAAGCATCTCCTCCTGGTCTTTCCAATAACAAGAGAGTGTTCTGTGAATACGACAAGGTCAGAGTCAGCCTGCATTAACATGGCAGGGTGACATAGGCGCACATTGTACAAGTGGCTGCCTGAATGATTTTGTACAGTTTTACCTTTTTGATGAAAGACTTTTATTAACAATCTAACCAGTTCAGATTTAATGTACACAGTTCTATTAGAGATTGTGTACAGATCCATAGCCATATAACAAAGAACCAAGTGTTTTGCATTGAGGTTTGAAATAAATAATTATTGTATTTTGTCCTTTAACAAGCACCTGTTGAAAGTTTTAAATTAGAAACTACCTGGGTCATGTATACATTCAAAAAGTTAATAAAAGAACAAAAAGTAATCCCTGATAATCAAACCAAAACAAAACCTATCTTGCAAATAAAAGCAAAACCACAAAGTCTATAGAGTGTCTGGAGGCCCTGTGCAGAACCCCGAAGAGCCCCAGCACTGGGAGGATTTTGGTTCACATCCCATGTGTGTCCCAGGTTGGGGACACATGAAGATGATTAAAATACAATGAGAGGACGGTGTCTTCCTTACATAAGAACACTCATCATACTGAATTAGAGCTGACTTTTTGACATCATTTAACCTCAATCACTTCATTTAAAATGTAAACATACTTACATGGGGAGAATTTAGCACATATTTTTTGAGGGGGAGAAAACAGAGGTTGCTTCACGCAGACCTCACTTTCCATTACATTTCCATAACAAAACATCCTGGTTATCATGACCAGTTTGATTTTGGAAATATACAGATATTTACTTAAGTTACAATGGTTTTTCAGTTCCCAGGAGAGCCATCAATGGGATGATCTAAATGAAAACGGAGACAAAAGAATGGGGAGCCAAGAAAGTATAGACTTTTCCCTACTCCATTTACTATTAATTACTGAAGGATAACATTTCAGAATTACCAGATGGGTAGGAGAGAGGAACTGCCTTAGGCCATTCTACTTCCCCAGCATCAGGACAAATCTGATTAGAAAGCCTAGATCGGTGTATTGGTTCCATGTTTTCTCCCTCTGCTAAGAAGCTCAAAAATGCACTTTTCTTTTCTCTAGTCTTCTTTCATCAATAGTTCATGATACACTTACTTTCTTCCCCTTCAATGTATTATATGATATTACAAGTTATACACTTTTTCGTCTCTGTCTATGTAATTTTAAAACAATTGTTTTTCTAAGCTGGCTGAGGACATTGGGTGTAGTGGTGACATTTAATAGGAAGCAGGTGAGTGAATCTTGGTTCTGGAAGAGAGAAGCAAGCAGGAAATTTGACCCAAGCTCAGGTATTTGTGTATCAAGTCTGTTTGAAGTGGAAGTTTCAGAGTTCCTTACTCAAGAGGTGGTAAAAGAATGATCACCTAAAGACATCACTGTAGCAGATAATCATACCTATTTTCAACTCTTGAGGCTTTCGATAGGTTCATTTGGAACCCACCTTTGGATTTGAGCTTGATTTCTTTTATTTTTTTTTATTTTAAATAGAATAGAACAAAACAAAACAAAACAAAGCAAAACAGAATAGAGTCAAACACAACATAGCATTTCAGAACAGAACACTGCAAGCAATACAGGTCTTCAAAACATAACAACAGGAGATTAAAAATGGCTCCCCTAGTGTCCCTTGCCATCTTCGAAATGGTTGTTCATACATTTACAGACAGTACACGCAAACAAAACAAAATAATATAAAACCAGATTTAAAAAAAGAGTGAAAGCATTACAGGCCTTCAAATCAGACAACAAGAAACCAACAATAACTACCTTAATGTCCCCTGTTTTCTTCAAAAGAGCTGTCCCTATCTTCTCACATATTGCAATCAAATAGTAGAAAAGAGACTTAAACCAATCAAATCAAAGAATAAAAGCGCCATTGGACTTCAGAACCTTTCCCCCATATTTATCGGGAATTTTGTGTCTTATTGAGTCCTTCAGTTTCTTACACTAGGGAGACGATGAAGTGTTTACACGTGAGAGTTTGGTTTATTTCACTTATGAGTATGGTTTGAGCTTGATTTCTAATGTTGACTTAGCATTGCCTCAATTGGTACCAATGAAATTAGGCCAAGTTATTGACTAATCCTAAAACACACATCACATATAAGCTAAACAGCATTGGTGTGTACTTTCACCTATAGCATGGGGTATTATTAGTTTTTTATCACTATGACAAAATACTTGAGATAATCAACTTGCAGAGAGGAAAGGTTTATTTTGGCTCACAGTTTTGGAGATTACAGTTCATGGTCAGTTGTTCTTATTGCTTCTGAAGCTATAGCCAAAGCAACACATTATCCTAGAAGCATATGAAGACAGCTGTTCACCTTATGACACTGGGAACCAAAGGGAGAAATAAGAAGAAGCGAGGATCCCAGTAACCTCTGTAAGGCATGACTCAGAAACAGGCTTCCTCTCACTAAGCCTCACGTTTCACTATCTCTCTAGTGTGCCAAAAACTGGAGATAAATAATATAGTACATGAACCTTTGGTGAACACTTATCCAAATCATAACGTTGGGCTAAGATTCCTTCATGTAGATGAAAAGACCAAGCCAGATAAAATATGCACAAACACTTGGCACAAAACCTGCTGTTCAAATGTCTTGCTATTGTTCTTTCTCTCCCTCATTCCATCCTTCTCTTTCCCTTCCTTCTTCCCTATGGTTTTTCTTCCTCTTTCCATTCACTTTCATTCTCCCTTCACCTTCTCCTGTCTTTCTGCCATTTAAAAGATTTTAGCTACTTGATATAGAATTTTGCAAAATGTAAAAGAACATTTTGTAACACTTGACACATTGTAAAAGAACGAGATGTGTAGGGGAAACTATATGTAAATAAATGCTTAGTGAGGGTGAATGTCTCAGATGAGGATTCTTTTTTTCCTCCCTTTGCCTTAGTGCCAAGTACAGAACTGGGCACTACATAAGCCCTAAGTAAGTAAGCAATTTAGACTGAAGTAGGAAGTAAGGAAATAATTTAAAATTCAGCAAAGTGACAACTTTTGTCACAATGTCAGAATTTAACTCCAGAAAGAAGGCCACAGATTTCTGTCATTTCCACTATGACCCATCTTATTTTTATGATGATCATTTTTTGGTATCGGGAATCGAACTCATAATCTCATGCCTGCCAGGCAAGGTCTTACTCTGCTGAGCTAAATTCCCAGCTATGACCCATCTTATGTAGAACAGTTCATTTATGTCTGTTATACATGCATAGATATGCATACCTGTTCCATTAGATGTTACTGCAGTAATCTGATGCACTGATGATTCTAAAATTGCTAACATTTATTGAACACTTATACCTGACAGTGATTCTAAGTGCTTGACATAAATAACTTTAGTAAATATTAGATATGTTATGCATTATGTAATGTGCCATCGTGAATCTATGTATTGCCTACAGTCCATTCTTTCCAATCTGATTTTCAAAGTTAAAACTTACAGTTGTATTTTGGTGTAGGTTTGTCCTTACTAATAACATTTACTTCCTTCTAATCAACATACAAATGCCACATGGATACAATATCTGTATCCATAAGCTTTCCATATAGATGTTGATGTTATTGCCAGTTTAGAGAATGAAACTTGATCTTGGATATTCTCTTTGAGGAACATGGCGATCCTTCCTTTAAGCCAACCAGCTGTATTATGTCTCGGCCCATTGAGCACGAGAAAAAAAAAACCCATTGCATAAGCGCTATAAAACTGTAATTCTTATTTTCCTGGATTTTTATCATGTTTTGTCAAAAAGCTTAATGTTCAGCTTAAAAATGTAGTTAAGGAAGGATTTCATACTTTGTTCAGTAAAACCCAAGTGGGTAACCTAAAATAAAACATCATTATATCTGAAAAATAAATTCTACTTTCTATGATACTTCCAGGAAAACAACTACATATTACAGATGCTTCATGTGTATAAACAGCAACATATCCCTACATTGTGGTACCCAATGTAGCATTTATAGCATTACAAAATTATACTAGTGCGTGAGAATTTTTGACTAATTAGGTTTCTTGGCTAATAAGAGCTTTTTAATAAGGTACATATCATTTACAATATTGCTAATGAAATGTGAAAGCGATTCAGTACCCAGTAAGATAATGGCTAACTTGTTTTAATTGTTAACATTTTTTCTTGCCTACAATGACACAGTCATTATTTCACAGTCACCACTTATCATGAAATCCAAGAGGATTAATGGTTTCACTTATACTGGCGAAAATGTTTAAGCTGTCCCGATTATCAGTGCAGTGGGAAAGAATAATGGTTATTTGTCATTGCGTTTAGCAGGAGAATGAATTGTCCCCAGGATAGTGGCACCATTAACCCTTCGAGGAGGTGGTGATAGCTTTATGGCAAAGTCACCGAATGCCAAGATTTGGAATTGGCTGTTTGCTTGTAGGTGGTTTACTCTCACCTGCGACTACCTAAGAGAATTATATACTCGGCCAGCAAAATTGGAAACAGCTTAACATGTTAACACAATTTTGCATATTTGAAATTAAAACGAGGTCACTACTGACCTATCCTTGGGATGAACGAGCAAACTGCTACATTAAGAAAAAAATCAAGAGAAATTATGTTCTATAAAAGGAAAACATTATTTGTAAATTCTTTGTTTTTCCCTCCTCTCTTAAAGAAATAGAGAAAAATGTGAATTGCTGAAAACAGTCCCTCATGGTTTTTCATTCTCAATTGATACTATTTTAGTTAGGAATGCCTTCAACTATTTTAGTTTAAATAATATATTTTAATGCAAGTTATATCTTCTTGCAAAGTTCTTATCTACCTGGCTTAATCATACATAGATAGTAATTAAGCTTTCTTGAATTTAAAAAGTCTAAAATTATATTAATTATTAACTAAGAATAAAAACAGATAACACTCTGTTCTTACAAACAAAGCCTTAGATTTAGTAGAACTTGAGGTGTAGGAATATTAATCTGCTCCCTGAAGTTTAATATTCAGACATGGTGAACGATTCAAGTTATGGGTGGTAATGATAAAAGAAATTACTATATCAAAAAAAAAAGCAGACTGTATTATGAAAATCAATGTTTGGCTTCAGTAAAATTAGTAGAATGTCTCCCTTTCTGGATGATGGCCTGATTTGGAATGCAATACAATTCCTCCCTCATCACATAGCCTCTTGGCATGGCCAGTGCAGGAAACACCCAGTCAGCCTCAGATTCCCCGAGTTCTCCTTCCTGTGGCTGAGACATCATGGCAGCTCTAATTCACAAAACAAGAGAGGTGGCCCTGAAGCTCACACACTTCTTCTGGCAGACCTGGAGGGCAGGCCTGGGGGAGGGGATGTGAGAGGAGAGGGCAGCAGCAACAAAAATAAAGCGTGTTTTAGGAGATACAGCTTGGCTGCCTTATCTTGTTACAGAGAAAACAGTGCCCTGTCTCCTCCAGAGAAGCAGCCACAGTTCAGCCCTGTCAGATAGCATGAGGACCACTCTGCGCAGCACCTGTACAGAGAGAAATCTGCTTCCTAAAGGCAGACTGTTCTGGAGGATGAGACTGCATTCAAATGCCTTCAATTTTCAAAAGAACCACACGGAAACTGCTACTCCTTTCTGCAGGACCCATAAACACAGTTACATTTACAAAAGCTATCACTATTCCTAACACATTAAGGAAGCAAGTTTCAAAATGGAGCAGACTACTTCTGGAAGGAAAGTGCAGGTAGTTGGGATGTGAATGGAAATTGTACTATTCAACATAACAGAGAAAATCATTTTGCCTCCTCAGCTGCCTTCCAGCCTTGAATCAAGGTGGACAGTATAAGGAAGCTTCCAGCACTATCACTATCATTATGTGTGATCTATTGACAAACTGGTGTTTCTTTGAGATGGTAAACAAGACACTTTCTCCTGGAACCCCATGAGGTACACTGAAACTACATATGCCAGTTGTGGGAGGTGTAAGGGGTCACAGAAACAGCTGCTGGTAGATGAAAAGGCATGGAGGACTAAAGAAAAATAAATAGAGAAAGAAAGACAAGATGAAGAAAAAGCAAGAAAAAAGGAATAAAAGGATGTCATGTATTTGAATGGTAAAGTACAGTGACACAGACAGAAAGCTGCAATGTGGCTGAAAAATTACAGAGGGAATTTAGTGAGCAGATCCAATTCAGAGTTTCTGACAGAGAGAATGAGATTATGGTCCCCTCTGCAGATTGGAATCTTTGTTTCCGTAACACTGCACTTGGAGTTCCCCTGACATCATTTGGTGAAGAGCGATTTTGGTGGACAATCAGGCAGAGAGCTAAGGATGATGATTTCTGAGAAAGACAGCACCAGCAAAATACCTTAGGAGAATTTAATTCCTTCCTAATGGAGCTCAGCACCTTCTAAGTCATACCACAAAATGGTGCCATAGCCCTTTTCAGTCAGTCAGGTGCTTGACTTCAAAATAGCATAGCCTAAGATAAAAATTTAACTTTTATTCTAGTTGCTAAAATAAATGTAACTGGAATAAGCAGCTAACTAGAAAAATAAAGACCCCAAAGAGACTGTGCCTTAAATCTCTGCCAGCAGATGGAGGAGTTACGAGAGAAGACTCCAAGCAGAGTCCCTTGTATCTATCAAGGTGAGCAACAGTCTTAACATCAAAATGATGTATGAGTTTGAAAAAGACCATTTCATGACTACTAACTTCAAATCCTGTCTTCTTTACTCAGGTTGTTGTAGCCTCATTTTTGTAAGTGCTGATGATCAGTTCCATTGGACAATTACAAGTTTTTGCTTCTTAATTCTTCCAGTTTGTTGCCTTAATAAATTGGATTACATGTAAGAAGTAGTTACAGTAGCTTTCAAGATCCTGAACTAAAAATTAAAAGAAGAAAACAAGGAGTACTCTTTACTGATGTTTAGAAAAGCAGCTAGTATCCTTATAGTAAATACAAGGATGAGATGAGAGGTTGTTTCTAGCCGTAGAGGAACCATAATTGTTAAAAATGACCAAAGTTGAATTTTGACATAAACTGGTTTTGTGTTGGAAAAGTAGCAGCTTGGCTTTAATGAATCGCGGCCTAATTCCAGTTTTCATTTTTTTCAATTATAGCCACCTCTCCATGCCAGCTGGAAGCTGGTATTCTGATCCCCCCACCCCAGTTTATTATCTTGGAACGTGTACTCCCTCCCTCTCTTCCAAAGGGCACACTTTTAATTGACATATTCCTGGAAATATATTAGGTCAAATTAGCTAAGGCTATGCCAAATGTATGTGAAATCCTAGTTCTTTTGTAAAATGATTCCTAAAATAATGGTGTGTTTTAATTTTCATCACCACTTACATTTAAATCCTGAGTTACCTGCACTAAATATATAGCAGTTATTTAGTAATTTAACTACACAAATTCCTATCATGTCTCACTCCCTTAACAACTAAACACTACCGTCATCCATAATTAGGTACCCTTAATGTGCCTACATTCTGGTGCAGGGTCATAATTTCACTAAAAATAACACATGTTCTGGTTTGTGAAGCAGGGCTGATGGATGATCAGGTGAGTGAAATTCCCTCAAATAATCAGCTCACCTGGTGACAGAAATGATTGTATTTGGGCAACAGGGAGCTTTTAAGTGACCTGGTTAAGATCGTGTGCCAGATAATACCTTCTTGCCTTTCAAGGCAATGGATGCACCTCGTTGCACATAGCCGGTGCACAATAGACAAACCTATTCTGATAAAATGTTTCTTCCACTGTGGAAAAATCACCAATATGATGCATAGGGAAAAGGAAAAATAAAAGGATATAAATGACATGAGTGTTTGCTAGAGGACTAGATGAAACCTTTCAAGATGAGAATCTTTCCTGCACATATTTCTATCCTTGTTCATTTAACTGGTAATCTCCCTAATAATTTTAACTTGCATTCATTGAGTGTTCACTGGCTATATATTAATTTAACTAACCCAAGCCATTCAATGTCACTGTAGAGTAAGAATTCTTATGACTCCCCTTTTACAGCTATGGTAGATATAACAGAGAAGTGAAGTCAGTTACTCAACATGACACAGCTCAGGAGACTTTCACTTGAATCCAGACGATCTGGCCAGAGTGCCTCAGTGGCTAAACATTGTTCAGCACAGCCTCAGAATATTGAGAAGAACAAGGACATGCCTTACACTCCTAGAAATTAGGGAGAAATCAGTAAGTTAACTGGAGACAGTGTCTCAATCGTATAGTTTACTTTTTGCTCTTTGAAAGAAGCAGATAATTTGATTAGTTTTTAGTGAATTCACCTTTATTTAGGATATGTAAAGATAACAGGTGCTTTGGGATTTTCTCCTGAACTTGCTTGTCGAATGACCTTGGGAAAGATATTCTGCCTTGCCAAAGCTAGTTTATTTCTTTGTGAAACAAGGCTAAAATGCTCACCATCCAGGCTTGTTATTACAAGATACTTAGCTCCAAGACAGTACTTAATACATGTGGTTACTGTTACATCGTTGATACTGTTATTGGTATTGGATATCTTGAGTTCCATGTAGTTGGGACAATTTACACAGCTTTCATCACCTTTTATGTTACTCTACATGGCTTCATTTCATGAACTCAAAAAATATGTAGCTAAAATTATTGATGCTCACAATTGTCACACTGCCATTAAAGAAGCATGTGTGATTATTTTCCAGTTTGTTTTAATTCCTAAGGTAACTATCAAGAGTCGCCAAATGTTGGAGATTAAAAACAGTAAAATGGGGCATTCATACATTGTTTACAAAATTTACTAGAAAAGTTTTAACTATGGTGGCTTAAATGTGCTAAATTTGGGGCACAGAAAAACTAAAGCAAGAGTTAAAGATGCAAACACAAAACCACTAGGTAATTGTGGCAGATTAAAAATTCAGTTACATAATTTGTGTTTGCATAATTTGTCCATCAATAAATTTTCCAGAAATTGGAAAAGGAGGTTACTAAAATTAATTCATGTTGAACAATATCATACAAACCTATGGAATTTTAATGGTGATGACTGTTGTGTTTATAAAAAACGTTTTCA
>RJWT010051254.1:0-10836 GCA_004365215.1 Cuniculus paca
GTTCCATACTCAGTTGCCTCTTTCCATCGTGTAGGGCTATTTCATAGTTCTGATTCTTCACCCAGTGTTGGTTAGTCCTCACAACTTTGGCTTATTTTGAAACTGGGAGTGGTTGCTTCTCATCTTTTAAGACTAATGCCTCTGTATTCCTCTGTCTAATCTGTGGGCCTGTAAACTATCCGCAAGTCACATTAGGGATGAGACATAGTCTTGCTGAGGTTTGGGTACAGGAGGGTGAGGTGTCTTTGACTTGGTTGTCATGGTGGCCCCTGATGGCAAGATTGTTTGGAACCCTTTCTGCTTTCCAAGTCAGTGTGGAGATCAAGTGTGAAAAATTCTTTCTACACGGGCCTTTGAAAGTTACTTAAGTATTTTTTATGGGTTGCAAATTCACCTAGCACTGGCGCGCGGGCGCACAGACACACACACACACACGTTGAAATTTGCCAGTATTGATGGATGACATTTTCAGAATAAGGTAAACGAGTAAAAGAATATGAACCCTATTGTATTTTGTGTAGTGAACTTTAAAATCATTATCATCAAATAATTTAACAACTCTCATGGGGAATAATGATCCCAGAGAGCAAAACTAAGATAAGTGAGTGGAGTTCTAGAGGGACACATTTTTTTCTTGTGTAAGAAAGGACTTTTTAGTCCTTGCTTTGCCGAGCTGAAGCCCTTGCTTGCTTGTCACCATAAATTCTTGCAGGACTGTGGAGCATAATTCATCTTGGAGCAGAGTTGAGCTCATCTAAAGCAGCAAACTGTTCTTCCTTATCTCTTCACCTCTCCTGAGCCTTAATTTCCTCTTACGCATGTTTGTTCTCTTCTTTCTATTTGAAGATCATTCCTCTTGATAGGGAAGATAAAATCAAAATAGGGTTGGGTAATTTTTCTGTCATGAGTGAAAATTATGCCCGTTGTCCTCAAACTTTGGCGTAGACATGCATCACCCGTGGAGACTGTTAACGGTAGACTCCAGTTCCTTCACCCCGAGTCATGGTGTGTGAGGTGGAGCCAACCAAAATGCCCAAGGCCCGTTACCCTGGGGTCATCGTGCCCCTCCAGAGCTGACCCTGATTCAGCCGAGAGGCATCTCAGAAGCTACCTATTGCCAGATGCACAGAGGCCACTAGTGCCCTGGGTCTGCTCTCCTAGGATGGCTGAGCATGCTGTGGGTCCCACCCTCGTGTCCCTTCCAGCTGCTGTTTTCCCTGACCATCCCTCTTGTGTGTCTGTTCCTGGACTGAACTCCTGCAGTTTCTGTTATGATGCTCCTGGAAGAGGACTTTAGAAATCTGATTGCGTCACCCGATCAGGTGCCCTCCCAGTGCACTTAGGCTGAAGACCAGAATCTCCACCCCACTGGCAAGTCCTGCATACCAACCCCTCCTTGCTGCTTTGCATCCTCCTCTTACACTGTTCTGAGCCTTTGTCCCATTTACACACTGGCTTTCTTTCAAGCGCTCAAGAAACATGATATAGTTTCCTTCCCAGAAACTGGACGCATACTGTTTGCTTTGCTCAAAACCCTCCTAACCCTACCTAGGCACCTCTAGACTTCTGCTTGCCTTTCACGCCTTAGTGACCACTGCTGAAGAGAAGCCTTCCCCAATGTTCAGGTGGACTATGGGGCCCCCACCTACACTTTTATGGCACCAAGATTGTCTCCTTTAGCACTTACCAGTTACATGACGATCTGATCAATGCCAGTCTCTCCTACCCAACTGTGAACTCCCTAAGAGCAAGGATTAGGTATATCTTCTTATTTTTATTTTTGTGTGCTAGTGGAGTTGGAACGCTTGGTCTGTCTTCACACTGAGTTACGTCCTCAGCCCTTTTCTTAACTTTTGTTTTGACACAGGGTCTTACTAAATTGTAAGATGCCCAGACTGGGTTCAGACTCATGATCCTCCTGCTTCAGCCTCCCAGAGTGCTAAGGTTACAGTTGTGCACCACCAGGTCATGTTAGTCTATCTTTATTCACTATTCTTGCCTCTAATGACTAGCACGGTACCAGAGTGGACCCTCAATAAGTATTTTGTAAATGAATGCATGAATGAATGACTGGGAGACAGTTCCAGTGCCATGGATATCACCATCCATCTGACAAAGGTGTCACCTTGCCTGGGGACTTCTGTCATATTCCAGATGCCCTATCTCAATCCCTGGAGGTAGACACCAATCTGATTTGAACCTGATTTCACTGCAGCCACTTTAACGCTATGACTTGTACTGAAGGTCGCTCCTCTTGACCAGAACCACATCCCAGTCATATTTCAGATTCTGTCTCGAGTCTCATTCCCTTCCTCCTGCAGACTTTGCATGGAGAGGTCCTGGGCCAGCTGAGGCTCCGCACATGGCCCACTTTGGTAGCAATCAGGAGGCGCAGTGGTAAACTAGCAGACTCTATATATTTCATTTAAATACTCCAGTTTTCTCAAGAAATATCTGAGGTTTACACAACTTGGTGTGAGTCTTGAGTAGGGAGAAGCGAGTGGAGCATAAGGGGTGAGGGCATGGGGCTCCCTCATTGTGCCTGGCTCACCGCAGATGCACTGAGCCTTGGCAGAGACCTTGGGCTGTCATCGTGTCATTTGCACAGATGCCTACCAGTGGCAGCAGCAGGAAGGAGCCTTTTGTGTGTCGGTTTAGGCTCAGCCCACTGACTTGTTTCCCCCATCACTGCATGAAGTTTACCACTGGCCCATGCTGCGCCTCACTGCGAGCGCCTTAGGAAAGCAGACCCTTTCGCACACCCACACGTTTGACCATAGTATTTACCAAGGGAGGCTTGCTGACAGCAACTTCTGAGTTTCCACACGCCCTTTTTACTGGGCTTTTAGAAAGCTGTCTGCATGCTCTGCTTACCCCTACTCAAAGGTATTCATTGAGAAAGGAATTCTGGCTGGGTGTGGTTGTCCATGCCTGTAATTCAGCACTCTGGGAAGCTGAGGCAGGAGGATCACAAATTTGAGTCCAGCCTAGGCAGTTTAAAAAAAGCACTGGGGATATAGCTCAGCGCAGAGGTCTGGGGTTCAATCCCTAGTACTGCAAAAACAAACACACAAAGGAATTCTACATGGTTTCCTGTAACCGGTTCATTCATTTTCCTAGGATGTCTTTTTTCTTAACTATCTGCCCTTCTCCTTCCTCCCTTATGCTTGTGACTGACTTTGCCTCAGTTGGAACCAGCGTTGGAGGGTTTCCTTATGCAAAAGATGAATTCCTTTTGCACCTGAGACAAAGACTTTAACCTGAACTCTTGATAGCTAGTGCTGGTCTGGTCTCACAGAGAGGGCGGGGATTTCTTCTAAAGTCTGAGATTATAGATTGTTCAGTTTGATAATTCTGGAGACTGTTTCTTCACGCGTTTCATCTTCAGGGTCTCTGAAGCACTGGGAGTGCTCTGCTGTCCTGTTTGGTGCTTCGATTAATCACACCCTGCCTGGAAGTACCCCAGGCCCGGTGTATAGGACAGATCTGACTTTCTTTCTCAAGTGTATGTTGCAGGTCAAATTTGATTTCTGCTTCCCCTTAAGACACCTCGTACTTTAGGTGGCAGGAGAAGGGTTTGTGGAGGAATAGAAGCAGAGTCAGATTTAAATGCACTTGTATGATAGTATTTCCCATCCCCAGAGCCCTAAAGAGTGCATGGCCATTAAAAAATGCAGCACCAAAGGTTCCGTTTTTAAGCTGTCTTATCTATATGAAACATATGTCAGTACTTTGCATGTCTATCATGTAATAAAAATAATATTGCTACTGTCTGGAGCTTGAGGCGTAAAAAGGATGAGTTACAGTTTTTAAAACATTGGGGAAATCCTTAAAGTGCAACAACAGTTTTCATTTCTTCTGAGTTTTTAGCAACAGCGTTTTCTTCTGAAATTTTGTGGATGCTTATAGGTGGTTACAGGTCACAGGTCAGCCAAGGTGTAACTCACCTCCAGGTCATGACTGACAGCTGTGTCCCCTGAGTCGTGGAAGTCAAGGGTGTTCTTGTTTTTGCTGGAGAGGTAGCACGCGAACCCTCACCCTGGGTTTCTGCAGACCCAAAAGGGTGAAGCGGTCTTGTCTTTCTGGGTGGGGAAGGTGGAGGAATGGGTCATACTTGCTCTGGGCACTTAGGGTGGAGATGAGGAAGTTCCCTGTTTACTCATGGTTGATTAGGAGACTTGATTCAGTGCTAGGCCCTGTATTTTCCCTATTAGCATCTTTAGGATTGATTGACGATGTCAAAAAAACAACATCTGCCACCTGCTCTGACTCATCCAAGTTGAGCACGAATCTCAGAAGTCTCAGGTTTCTTCAGGAAGTTGAGTTCAGAAATCCTTCCTGAGATCAGGTTAAGGTGACTTTTCTCTGCTGTAAGCATTAATAATTGTCCACAAGAAAGCAAATAGGCTGTAATCATAGATTCATGCTAGGGTTGTGTTTTCTTGAATGAGAATTTTTTTTAGGAAGTCAAGATATTTCACAGCCATGCTTTTTTCCTCACTTATACTGAAAAGGTCAGAGTGTGGAGTATTCGAAAATACACTAAAATGTTGACAGTTTCTCCTTCTGGGAGGAAACCAATACTGAGAGAGAACACGGTTAAGGTTAAAGGATCATAAGAGATCTTGACATGACTAATACAGGTCCAGGCTCCAAATTCTGAGCCCGCAAACTGTGGGACACTCTGTAAAACTTGTCCTCTGCTGGAACGAGAGCTTCAGGGCTGGCAGCAAATACACGGTGGAGGTTCAGTGAAGGTAGGGGTCCTGACTGCATGTATACATACAGGTTCTTGTGTGTGCTGAGACTGTTTCTACATCGTCTCACTTAAGCTTCATAACAGTTTTACAAAGGAGGTATTCTTAATTCCCCCATTTTACAGATGGGGAAACTTGAAGCTTAGACAGGGTATGTGATTTGTCTAGAAATAGTAGAGCTGGGATTTATGGTCATTCACAGGGTGGTAGAGATGGCTTGTGGCGTTTGGTTACCTTTTTTATTTATTTTTTTTAGATTTTTTTTTTCAGTACTGGGGGTTGAACTCAGTGCCTTCACATTGATCTGTTTTTATTTTGCTTAAGTTGCCCAGGCTGGGTTCAAACTTTCCATCCTCCTGTCTCAGCCTCCTAGAGTGCTGGGATTACAGTACAGGTGTGCATCACCATGCCCAGCTTACCTCTCCTGGGTACCAGTAGCTTTTAAAATTACTTATCCTAAGTCTAGTGAATCTCATATGGCCACTCTTCTATTTAATTTTTCTTTACTAACTCTGAGTATATCATTATCATAGAATCTTAGTACAGTGACCTTGCAAAAGATTGGCTGGACTGCAGCCCATCCTGTGAGAGACAGAAAACACAAAGAAAGAAGTTTTCACTTGTTTAGGGATAGTGAGAAGACATTTTTAAAAAAATTCTGGATAGCTTCAGGAAAGCCCTCCATGAAAAGTAAAGCTATCTTTAATAGACTTTTCTAGTATATATTATGGCAGTCAGGAAGTTTATGTAAAACGTAAAACCTCGCTGATAAAACTGCTTTATAGCCCGAGAGGAAATTAGAGAGTGACTAATTGTGATCGCATTTTAATATTCCATTACTCATCAGGCCACCCTGGAGGTTCATTCAGAAGCTGTGTATTGAGGACCTATTATGTGCAAGGCCTTATACTTAACAGTACTGATGCTGATCTTAGAAATCTTTGAGAATTCCAGATAAATCCAGCTACCCTAGATAGTTTACAGTCATATTTTTACTGTTTGAATAATAGTACTACATAGTTATGGAAATGTCTTTTCGTATATTAGCTTATCTAATTTTCCAGACAAACACAACAGTGATTACTATTGTACTTATTTTGCAGATAAGGCTTTTATTTATAATCCATCTCACGTCCTGAGAGTGCCAGCTTCCCTTATGATATGACTTAGTTGATATAATGCTCACAAAAATGACATCACGATTTTCATTTTGCTGATGAGCCATTGTGTCCCCAAGAGTGTAGATGACTTGCTGAGCATACGGGAGCTGTTATTCAGCCTACGAGCATGCTTTGGTACCCTGTTCACCTTAGAGTATGTAGGCCTGCTTTCCAGAGGCGGAAAGGGAGACGCAGGGTTAGCTAACCCGGCAGAGGCCACGCAGCTCATAAACAGCAGAGCAAAGGCTGCAACTCAGTCTCTCGTTAGAAAGCCTGTAGGGGGCTTGCACTGCACACTGTGTGGGCTGCCACTTGAACAGGGGGACTAAAAGGCTATGTCTTGCATCCCAGTTAAGCACCCTCACTCCTTTGTTTTTTGTTTTTTTGTTTGTTTTTGCGGCACCGGGGATTGAACTCATGACCTTGTGCTTGCCGGGCAGGCGCTTAGACTGCTGAGCTAGATCCCCAGCCCCCCAATTTTTTTTTTTTTTGGCACCAG
Organism: Cuniculus paca; assembly: GCA_004365215.1. Classification (NCBI taxonomy): domain Eukaryota; kingdom Metazoa; phylum Chordata; class Mammalia; order Rodentia; family Cuniculidae; genus Cuniculus; species Cuniculus paca. Next base: position 6,417 of record RJWT010051254.1, read on the forward strand.
GGATTGAACTCATGACCTCGCGCTTGCCAGGCAGGCACTTAGGCCACTGAGCCAAATCCCTGGCCCAACCCACACTCCTTTGTGATGTTTAACCTTTCATTGTTTTCTTTAGATTTCCTTGATTTTTTCCATTTTTAGACAGGGAGCTCCACCCTCCTGACAACGTGCCCCCTTTGAGAATGGATGTACCGTTTAAGCTGCCTGCTGGGATGTTACCTGGTGACGTTAGAACTCGAGCCCAGTCTAGTCCTGCATGCCTACCTCAATGAGCGACAGTGGTTCTTGTCCTTTCCATCTGTAGAAACTTGCTTGACAGCAGGTCCTGTCTTTATGAAGTCACTTTCCTGTGCCGTAAGGAATAAAACCTTTACCACTTGAAGGTCATTTACTATTTCTCTGCAGAGTGAACTGCATTTGTGGCATAAGGCATCAGATCTACAACGTGGACCAGTCATTCAAATCTGACACGTTGCCAGTCTCTACAATCTCAGCCTTGAGAATTGCAAAGCACAGAAGTTCGTTACTTTCAACAATCACATATCCTTAGATTTCTGGAGGAAAAGTGTATGGTAACCATTTCTAGCACTACACTTTTATTCAAATTGCAAGCTCAAGTGAATGTTCCTTAAAACAGAATTGGATGAAGCTTGCCTCTATATTGCTTGATGTCAGTAAACATTCAGATAAATATCCAGATGTATCTAATTATTTCCACCCAAGGAAGTACTGTATGTCCTATTTAGACAGTCTGTAAATACATGGTTTCCAAATTGAACAAATAAACAAGAAATAGCTGCAGTTCAACCCCTTGGACTATATAGAAAAACCAAAAGACTTCAAAAGAGGGATGATCTCAGGAAAACCCCATGTCTTATTATATGCTCATTTGTATTTTTAGAGATAAACTCCAATTGATTGTTCAAATACATTAATAGGTTTTGAAAATTAGGCTTTTTATTTTCAAAGAGTGAGGGTTGCTGGGATAGTTATAAGCCAGTTCTAAATGTAGTTACTTTCATTCAGATGTATTTTAAACATGGCCTGAACTCTGGGTTACCATGAGGTTGTTTTTTAAAAAAGATAAGAGTTCATACTGGCTGTGTGCTTCTTGTGATATTTTTCTTGTAATAATTTTCTCATCCCTGTGACTCAGGTATTATAACCACCATCCTTATAGATGAGGAAACTGAGGCTCAATATGGCTGAGTGGTTAAATCAAAATCACAAAGAAAGCTGGGTATGGTGGTACATGCCTGTAATCCCAGCACTTGGGAGGCTGAGGCAGGAGGACTGCCCTAAGTTCAGGGCCAGCCTGGACTATTTAGCAAGACTCTTCAAAAAAAAAAAAAATCCCCTCCCCATAAAAGATCACACAGAAAGTAGAAGTCTCAGAACTAATTCGGAATATCCCAAGGGCTACAGATATTCTGATATACTGAGCTGTCTTGTTAACAGCCTGGTCTATTACTTTTCAAAATTAACATAAAAATATAAAAGTTAATGTAAGAAATGTGTTAAGAGAAATTTGCTTACGAATCTGGTTATAACCTTCAAGAACAAAACAGCTTGAAATAGGGCACTGTTTTGTGTCAAAAACATACAGTAAATTTACCCTCTTATGTAGACTGAATGCTTTTTAATAAATCTACTTGTCCTTGAGTTTCTACCTCTAAGAAACTCCATGGAGATGCGTCAAAAGATGTGATTAATTCTCAGCAACTAACCCTCACAGTTTTCTGCGTATTATTATTATTATTATTATTATTATTATTGGAACTATAGATAACCCTTGGCTGCCTTCCAACCTTGTGGCATTTTAGAAACAAATTTCAATAGCATTGAAAACATTTCCCTGTTTTCCTGTTTTGGGTCATTTTCTTAATGTCAGAAACTTAATATGCTTAGCATTGAAACTGCACGAAGTTTTCCATTTTTAATGGTAGTTGACTTTGAAATTAACTTTTGTCTTTTTCTTGAAGGTAATTGTGTTTTAACTTTAGCATGAGAATTGTGCAGGCCACTCCCTTCCTTTCTGTTCATGTTATGCGCCGCCCCATCCATTCTCATCCCTAGACCACCCCCACCTCGTACTAGAGAAAAAAGGTAGCCTGGGCTGAAATCATGGAATTGTGCAGTGTAAAACCAAAAAGCAAGTCTGAAAGACAGACATGCACGGTCCACATGTTGTTTAAATTTTACAAGTAAATTTTTTTAAAAACTAATTTCTAACTTTAAAAGATTAGTAAAACATGTTCAGTGGAGGGATTTTAGAGAATACAGAAAATAAATAGATTTCACTTTGTAAAAATAACCAAAGCAAATTGGTTTCTAAATGACCGTTAAACTTTCCAAATAGAAATATTTGTGTCTAAGAGAGACAAATTGTCTTTCTGTGTGATCTGTTTTGTTATTTCTGTGTGATTCAGAGTCTAGTAAGTCTGTTCAGGGAATGGACGGGTGAGGCGACAGGACATAGTCATACCTTATATGTTCCCACTTTTTCTGCTTTACCTTTTTTAATTTGGGGGTTGCATGTTGCCAAGGCTGTAGGGGCTGGTATGCTAAAGATGTTTTCTTCTCTTTCCCAGACCCCAGGCAGGCACAGTCGTCCCCGCCGTGGTCCTACGACCAGTCTTACCCTTCATACCTGAGCCAGATGACGCCCCCGTCCATTCACTCCACCACCCCGCTGTCTTCCACGCGGGGCACTGGGCTTCCTGCCATCACCGATGTGCCCAGGCGAATTTCAGGTAAAGACCAAGCTTGAACTAGAAACCCACCCCTATGCAGGGGCCGGGGGAGCGGGATGGGCCAAGCCTGTCTCATCGGTGCCCTCAGTGTCCTAGTTAGGAGGATGTGGGCGAGGGCATGAAAATAGGCACCTGAGTCTTCTGAATTTGGGGTCATCAAACCCTGGGACATCATAAATCGAGACTAGAAACCCAGCAGAGATGGCACTTATCTCCTAAGATGATTATGAGTATCACCCAGCTTGTATCCTGACAGATTGTATCCTAGGGGTGGGGGTCTTCTTCTGAGGGTCCATGCCAGGCCTTCCTCTGCTTGTTCCTTTCCGCTCCTAACATCTGCCTGTAAACCACACTGCAGAGGGGTGGCACAATCCTCCATTCCTAGCGGCTTGTAAATCCCAGGAGGCCAAACCAGCCAGTTCTAAGAGGTTACACCTGTGGACTTGGGCCTCTTCTCGCGCAGAGACCCAGAGGAGTCTGGAGAGGTGATATGCGGCCAACTCAGACCTGAGGCAGCCTTTCTGTTAAGCATGCTGTTATCCCTGGCAGCCTCATTACCCACAGATCCACTCTCTCTAAGACCGTCCCCAAACCTGTGGCTCTCAGGGAGGAACTATTTATGCTCAGTGAGCTGGCTGATCCCCTCTTTCCTGGTAAATTCATCAGAGAGCCAGAGTGTGTCTGTGAAGACTTCAGACAGACAGGCAGGCAGACAGACAGGCAGACAGACAGGCAGACAGGCAGACAGACAGGCAGACAGACGAGAAAGGTACAAGCCCTGAGCCAAGCACATGTGTCCCAGAGATAAGGAAAGCAGCGTGCCCATTCACTGTGACATAGTACAAACCCTGACACTGACTTCCATGAAAATAGCCGCAGCCCCCCATAGGCACAGCCCCACTACTTCCAGGGTGCCAGGTCCTCTTCTCGTAGCTCGGGCCCCGCAAGCCGGTGTGACACCTGGCCAGGTTAATGCCTCTCTCTCTCTCTTTCTTTCTCTTTGTGTTTCTGTCTCTGTCTCTCTCCCTCTGTCGTTCTCCGCCAAGCTCGAAGCCGCTGCTCTCTCCACTGAGTTGCACCACTGACGAAGCCTGGGCAGCAGGCTTGCGGGCTCTGATTAGCTCAGACTCCTTTCTTTCTTTCAACTTGGGAGGAGGGAAAACTTTGTTTCTCGAGCACAGAGCAGGCCAGGGCTCTCTGGTCCTAGTGCCTTCACACTGTCGGCAGCAGATGGACTCCCACAGGGGTGAGTAGGGAAGGAAGAGGGGTGGAGGGCAACGGCAAGACTCTCGGGGAACCGTGTTACCACTTTGCACTGATGACTGCTTTATTACTTTTGGGAACTGCATGCTACTCACTGGGGAATTGTGCAGTTGAGGATTTTCGTTATCGCCTTTCTTGCCTGGCATCCCCATCCCCTTGAGGCAGGCAGCAGTTAGACACAGGAAGGAAGGGACGAGAAGGAGGAGTAATGGCCCTGGCCTGGGTTCAGAGGCCCAGTGTTTCATGATGTTGAGGTAGTGCTGGTCTTTCCTTCTCTGTTTTGCACCAAGAATCTGTTTTACTTTATAAAGGCCCACAATGATACTTTGATGACTTGTGTTTAGGGCTCCTTTGAGCTTCCATCTGCCAACTCTCTGTGGCTGAAACAGATTTTACAATTTTTTTTT
>RJWT010051255.1:0-10726 GCA_004365215.1 Cuniculus paca
CTCAGAGTCCAGATGGGTGGCTTTTGAATTGTTCCACCTCATTGCCTCCTGGGTTTGTCTTTGGCGAGCTGGAAGTCTGAGGTTGCATCTTGCTTCTATGTCTACTGATTTTATTATTATTTTGTTTTAGTTTAACTAGTTCAGTTCCTATGTTGATGCTTGTAAATTGTTTATGGTAAGTATCTTAATTGCTAATATCGAGAACCCTTAGAAAATGACTACTTCTCAGAGATGTCTTCAAGGCATAGCTGACTTTTGGGTTTTGAGTCTGTTGGAAGATACTGCCTCTTCAGAGCCAGGCGTGGTGCCCCATACCTGTAATCCCAGCACTGGGGAGGCTGAGGCAGGAGAATTGCCATGAATTCAAAGCCAGCCTGGGCTACGTAGTGAGTTCAGGGCCAGCCTGTACTACAAAGTGAGACTCTGTGTGAAAAATAAATAAATACATAAATAAAAATTGAAAAATTTGACCTCTTCAATTTATTAGGGATGATAAATTGCTGTTTATTTGGCCTGGCCGCTAGTTCTTTGCTACTAGCCTATAGTATTTATGACCCTAAGGCAATCTCAGTCTTGGCATATAAGGAAGAACAACTGATTAGAGGAGTTATGTCATCTTGGCTAAAGTACTACACTCAGTAATAACAATAGCATCAAACACATCTTAGTGACAAACTGCAGTAACTATTAATTTGCCACCTTTAGCCATATGAACAGGATTCACAGTTATATAACCAAATCTAAAACCAGAAAATTGTGTACAGTAAAAATCTCTTGATATGGCACAACCCTCAGGAGCGAAAATTTTAAAGGGCTTAGGGGGAAAAATAGAGAAATAGAAGCAGAGAAAAAGATGAGAAGCAAGGCTGGAGGACAAAGGAACATTGCACAAGCTTTGGGAACTGATGAAGACAGAAGGGAAAGAAGGAAGAAACAAGAATAGAACCCATCAAATGAACAAAAACTACAAACAGTGCTCTTGTATAAAAACAAGAACAGTCAAGAAAAAGAAAAAATATTTAAGATTTTTAAACAGAATGGAAGAAAAGCAGAAGAAAAGATGTCTCTTGTCACTGATTGACAGGGGCAGACAAAGCCCATATTCATGTTGACTGATCCCAGTAAGCCAGCAGCAGAATTAAGGCAGCGGTGGATAAAACCCAGCAAACCCAGGCCTTTAGTTCCTCTGAAGTTCAGGCTACTGCTGGTTTCTGGCTGTGAGGCTGGGACCTGAGTTCTTTAGCCCTCAGCACTGCAAGCGACCCCTGTGGGCTTGAACTCAACTCTGCTGGCTTGAACTCAATTATGCCTCCCCCTGACACTTGGAGCCACGAGATGGCGCCAACCCACAGCTGCCCTGAGTTTGACTTCTCTTGAGCCTTTTCCAAAATGGCTATTGGCCAATTGCCCTCTCCTGGGGGGACATCTGAACCCTAAGAATTTACCAGCCACGGTGGTCTGCAGCATCTGCTGCTCTCTTCACTGGTGTGTTTCTCTGTGGAGGCCTCTGGGGTTGCCAGTAGTCACCGTGCCTCTGCATGTTCGAGCTGCCCTCCCATGCCATGAGCTGGGTCTTGGGGATAGTGCTGCTCGCTACCTCCCATCTCCGTATTGTGGTCTCTTTCTTTGCTCTCCCTATGGGCTCTGATTTTCACTTCAGATCTTTGCTGGGTCCTGGGGACCCACTTCTCCTCCTTCTGTTCCTCACATTGCTATATTCCAGTGTCTGGATTCCAAATATCAGATAAACTGTTTCTCTGCTGCTCACCGTTCTGTCATCTTCCTGGACATTTCCAATGTGAATTTCAGAGAAGATAAACCATGTTAAACTACAGCAAATTAGGGGAAAAGCACACTAGAGCTACATTCAAATCTCTTTTTCCCCCCCTCTCGTTGAAACAGGGTTTTGCATTGTAGTTCAGGCTGGCTTTGAACTCACAGAGCTCCTTTTGCCTCAGCCCCTGAGTGCTGGGATTACCAGCATGTACCACCACACCCAACTACAGTCAACTCTTAATTCATCTTTGTAATTAAAAAAAAATCTGTCTGATCTCTCAGAACTATTTATCCTCAAAAGTAGCATATTCCTTCCTGTCAGGAAGTAGACATTTTTCCACTAACGTGAGTCAAATAATTGGATCTGTTGTTTCATGGCAAAATCTTTAACATGTTTTAAAATCAAAACATATTTTACACCTGATAGGACTATTTCAATTTGTTTTATCTAAACTAAACCTAAGTAATGATTAGCCCATTACTTCATGAAAGAGACTGGCATTACATTCGACCACTTCGAACGTGCCTTATCACTGTGATAAAATGGAGGACTTGATACCAACTGTTTACCTAGATTTATGTAAAAATTTAATCCAAAGTGTATTTAACCCAAAACTTAATACCCAGTCATGTGTTTGATTTGTATCTATTCTTTATCAAGAGATTTTGCTAAATATCTAATTGTAGGAACACATGCTAAATATTTTCTATATTTCACTAATAAGCATTAGCCAGACCTGGTGGTGCACGCCTGTAATCCCAGCACTCGGGAGGCTGAGGTGGGAGGATTGTTGTGAGTTTGAGACCAGCCTGAGCTACAAAGTGAACACATGAAAAACAAAACAAAACAAAACGAAGTGAGCGCATGACCAGCCTGAACCGCATAACCAGACCCTGTCTCAAAAAGACAAATAGTAATAATATAATAATAATAAAAAACATTAAACATTATGTTACTTGTATATTTCAGTCCTGCATGAGAAAAGAGAAACAGGAGAATGTTATGCTGAATCTTTCTGGCATGTACATTTTTCTTTTGCCTTTATAGCCTTGATATTTTGCTCTGTCTTTCCCACCAGAAATTGGATGGATGTAACAAGATGACATGTACCGGCTGTATGCAGTATTTCTGTTGGATCTGCCTGGGTTCACTTTCTAGAGCAAACCCTTACAAACATTTCAATGACCCTGATTCTCCATGTTTTAATAGGTATGTATACACAAAATTTCCCCCACTCCGTGGCTGTTTTCGGTATTTGATTTGAAGACCACAAATCCAGTGTTTTACTAAGTATTTAGACTTATTTAGAGAATTCATCTACATACTTTCCCACATATATAAATTTTTATGTTATTTTCTTGAAAATGAGTTTTATTTTGAGAATATACACTATTTATATATATATATATATATATATATATATATATATATATGTATATATATCTTTTTTTTTTTTTTTTTTTTTGGCAGCACTAGGGATTGAACTCATGACCTTGCGCTTGCCAGGCAGGGGCTTAGGCCGCTGAGCTAGATCCCCGACCCTTGTCTTTTTGAGACAGGGTCTCACTATGCTGTTCAGACTGGCCTTGAGCTCACTTTGTAGCCCAGGCTGGTCTTGAACTCACAACGATCTGCCTGTCTCAGCCTCCCGAGTGCTGGGATTACAGGCATGAGCCACCACATCAGGCAATTTTATATTTTTTAACAACTTTTTACAGGGAAAACTTTCAAACATAAAAGTTGAGAAGATAATACTGTGAATACAATGAATAAACTAGTTTGCCGTATTTGTTGTCTCCATTTAACTCTTTCACTGAACTACTTAAAGTTAAGTTGGAGTTATAATAATGCTTCAACTCTACTTCTACATATATTGCTAAGAAAATGTTCTCAGGGACTGGGAGCATAGCTCAGTGGTAAGAGTATGTGCTTAACATACATAAGGCTGGGGTTCATCCCCAGTACCCCAAAAAAAAAAAATGCTTCTATGTAATAGCATTGCCTTAAAAATTTCTCTGATAATGGCATACTATCATCTAATAAACCCAGCATACATAAAACTTCCCAGTTGTCCCCAAAGCTTCTGTTAAAGTTCAGTTGTTATAATCATCAAAGTTTTATTTATTTATTTGGTGGTATGGGGATTGAACCTGGAGCCTTGTGCATGCTAGACAAATGCCCTACCCACTGAGCTATCTCCCCAGCCCAGTTGTTAATGATCAGTTCTGTCTCTTAATGTTAAAAAAGTTGCAGAGCCTCTTACATTCACTTTTTGTCAATGTCTAGACCGGTTGTCCTATATGTTTTACTTTCTAGAATTTGTTTCTCCATGGTGTCTTTTAGCTTCTCTATCTTTGCTGATTGCTGTCAACTTGAAGTTAGGTGCAGGCAGATGTTTGATTAGATTTAGGGTAACCATTTTTCCTAAGGATGCAGCACGAGGAGGTGCTATGTACTGCCTGTTATATAACATATGGGGCCCATAATATCAGGCTGTCCCTCTATTAGTGCGATATTTAGATATATCATTTGTTTCATTACAAAAGGTAAGTGTTCCTTTTTTGTTATTAGTAAGGATTCCTTGGCACTATGTGAATATTCTGTTCTCCGTTAGCGCTCCAATTTTAGCATCAGTCAGTGATCTGTCTTGCAAGGTTTCTGCAGAAAACCTATACTTGTCATTGTTACTAAACTGTAAGAGAAATTGAAGAAATAAGCTCTGCCTATGAACTACTGAAGTTTAGTATTGAAAATTGCATAAATTTTTAATAATAGAAGAACAGAAAGACAAACTGACAATTACACAACATCCACCAGTGGAGGGTGCAAGGGCTGTGAAGACGGTGGAAGAATCTGCATATAAGAGAGTTACAAAAAGAGTTCAGCTTTTAGACAGGCTGACCTTTCCAACCCTGGCCTATTCCATATGTTGTAAACATTGAGTATCAGTTTTGTGACAACTACCCCTTATTATCATATTACTGTGTTTTGGAGGTGGAGTTGTTTTTTTTTTTTTTTTTTTTTTTTTGAGACAGAGTCTCACTACATAGTTCAGGCTGGCATTGAACTCACTGTGTAGCCCATGTTGGCCTTGAGTTTGCAGTGATCCTCCTGCCTCAGCCTCCCAAGTGCTGGGATTACAGGTGTGTGCCACCATGCCCAGTCTCCTATTATTGTTTATACTTGGCTGTAGAGAATTTTTCTTGACCCGAAAAGGACTGTGTTTACAAATTTAAGACCACTTTTTCAGAGGGACCCAAAGCTCAGCCTTCCTCAGTGTGATTTAAGCAGAAGAAAAGATATGAGAAAAGTGTGGAAAGTGTTTCTGAGAAAAGGAAGGACAGATTAACAATCAGTTTTGTCCAAGTGCATAACCATGTACCTTATTTTATGTTCCAGGTTGTTCCATGCTGTGGATGTTAATGGGGATGTTTGGGAAGATGAGATTGAGGACTAGTGGATTCCTACTCACAATGTAGAAGAGGAATGGTTTGCCCTGATCTTTTCTCAAGTACACTAAGAAACTCCTCAGGATTTTAGGATACCATTCATTTACTCCTGAGTAGAAGATAAGGAGGAACAAGCTTTATATTTTCATTTGGTACTATTGACTAAGGCATCCATTTTTCCATGTAACATGAACTGATAAAATTAGAAGCCAAAGGTTCAGAAAATGAAAACTACAGATGATTGAATATTATGTAACATGCCTGAAGCTCTAAATAGTTAAAAATAAGTATTTTCTTCCCCAAGATGTAAGTGAGGGTCAAGAGCTAAACATAGACCTGTCTCCAGGAAGCATCCCTCAGAGACATTCTGTTGGAGCCTCTTCAGTCCTCCTTCATGCAGCTGGGGTAGAAGCCCTATTAAAATTGTATTGAGAACCTGATCTCAGTCATGTTACATTCTTCCCAACCTAAATTTCTGCTGAGTTCTTTTTGGAGGGAGCCTTCTACTCTTAACTGCTTGGATGGCCCATTGTCATTTTGATCTACGGCTTTTCAGAATAGAAATTTATAATAATTTAAAAATATTTTAAAATACCACAAACACACACAGCTGGGCATGGTGGCACACGCCAGTAATCCCAGCACTCGGGGGTCTGAGGCAGGAGGATTGCTGAGAGTTTGAGGCCAGCCTGGGTTACAAAGCGAGCTCAAGACCAACCTGAACTGCATAGCAAGACCCTGCCTCAGAAAACAAAAATAACAAAACAAAACAAAAACCACAAATACTGTAGGTCACTCGATATTTATGATTGGCATATATATCCACTGGGTCTGAGCCAAATCTACAACGTGATGATACTGGCTCAGAAGAATTTCACCCCTGTCCCATTCTGGAGCAGGTGAACTTGGAGAAAATCTTTTTTGTTCTACATTTTTCCCTTTACTCTTCCCCTGCCTTCTGTTGGTAAGGACAGTTTTAGTATCAGTTCCAGCACTGTGTGTTTTTATTTCATCTGCTAGAATAAGAGAAAGCCTAATATATTCCCAAGGTGAAAAAGCTGAATATTTTTTAATTAGTCTGAATTTTGAACCTTTATACAGACAGCACTGTAGTTCTGGTCCTAATTTTCTGGCTTTAAAAAACTTCTCTAATGAGCTGTGGGAATTTGGCTTCCTACCTTTTTCTGTAACAGCAGTGTTTTGGGTGATAATTTTGCTGTGGTACATAGGTTCCTATTTGGGTTTTTTTTTGGCTTTTTGGAAAGCTGTCTTTTCCTTCCAGTTTGGTGAGTAGCTTAATAGCAAATTAAGAATTTTCTTTGAAAAAGGACAGGCAAATTCAACTGTACCTTTTAAACTTCTTTCTCCTACTTTTAAACTACTTTCTCCTCTCATTGAAAACTGAAGAATCACTTTTAACTGTGTTGTGTGTGTGCAAGAAATCAGTAAGACTTTCTGGATTGTCAGTGAGGATGCTTGATCTTAATAAAATAATTTAAAAATCATAATTAGAACAGAGCTGCTGCTGTTTGTTCTGTCATCACAGCAACTGGTAACATTTTAAATAAAACCCTACAACTTTTTTTGGGGGGGTGGTGGGTGGTGGTGCTGGGTTTCCAACCCAGGGTGTCAGATACGCTGAGTTTGTGCTGTACTGCTAACCTGGACCTCCAGCCATATAATACATTCTTCAAGTGAAAAGGAAACAGTCCCAGAATAGCACCTCCTCATTTACATGGGCTTGTGACTAAGCTCATATGTTTTTTAAATAAGAGCTCATACTTTGTTTAAAAAAGTTTCACAGATTTCCATTCTGCACATTTAATAGTATATTAATAACTAAAGTTATTTGATCCCCGGTACCCCCCCAAAAAATGCAGTTAAAGAATAAGCTGAAGATAAGAAATGAAAGTTAATGAGTTTGATCCCTGGTATCAAAAAAATAAATGAATAAAGTTAAAACCATTATTCAGCATATTTTTGAGTAACTTCTGTGATTGGAGTTCTGTTTTAATTTTTCACAGGCACTCAGAATATTTCATGAGCTAGTGATATTGCTAGAGATTTTAAACTGTTATATTTTATGTTATAGAAGTAGACATCATTACATAATACAGTTTTATGACAAAATGCTTTTTTCCATTTATGATTTTTCAAATCCCAACACAGGTACAGTATTTAGTCTCAAAGACTTGTTTAGTCACCATTTATTTCCTCCTTTTTTAAGTACAAAGTCTTTACCCCTTAATTTTAACGAAGACTATGAGTTGTATTGTAGTCAGTATTTACAAGGGAAAAGGTACAATACAGGATACATCATTTATAGGATTATAATCACCCAAAGAATCGAATGCAAAAGAGTATAAGAGATCTGTCCACACAGTAGAGACCCAGAGAATCCAGCTGAGGGACTGAATCCCACAGCAGTGTCTCATGCAAGTCTGTATCAAGGATCTGTGCTGAGAAGGCACAGAGGTCAGTGGTGGATGCCAGAAAGTCTGTGCCAGTGGAGTGAAGGATCTGTGCCAGCAGCGTGAGGAATCTGCACTCGAGCCAGGAAGCAACTTCAAGGTGAGGACCAGAGCTCCCCCAAGAGAACTGCAGCCATCCTCAGCGACAGTGAGGTCGTGAGCGCGTCTGACATGAGAACAGAATAGTTGATGTCAGGAAAGCCAGTGTGACAGCCTTCTCCAGGAGAATCAGCAGAGCACCATCTTCCCCTCCAGTTCTTTTCTGCTGCTGGCAACAATCCTCAGGTGGGCCTTCCACACCCAGCACCACGCTGATTCAGTTCAGCTGGGTGTTACAAGTTGACAGTTAATCCACCACAGTTTGTAAAGCCCCATTTTTGAAAGACTAATTTTAAGATGGTGTTGCTTTGCTAGGATATTGTCCATAAGTAAAAAAGATTTGGGTGTCCTTGAAAACCCTGTTAAGCCAATGGGGTTGTGACAGGTTGTTATGTCGAGAAAAGAGCCTGCCTTTGCTGACTGAACTGCATTGTTGCATCCATTTTTGTAAAATAAACTTAATTTTGGAAAAGTTTTAGATGTATAAAAATACTGCAGAAATAGTACGGAGTTCCAAATATACCATACCCAGTTTCCCCTATTAGTATCATACATTAGTATGGTACATGTCGCATGAACTAGTACTGATACGTTCTTATTAACTAGAGTTCATATTTCATTGAGGTTTCTTTAGGTTTCCTCATGTTATTTTTCCATTGCATCCTGGGTACCACATTATTACATTGAATCATCATGTCTCCTTAGACTCTGGCTGTCAGAGTTGTCCCCTTCACTTACATTGTTAGTGTTATATAAATACTCATTGTATCTTTTTTTTTTCTTTCAGTGTTAAGAATTGAACTGAGCTTGACCTTGAACTTCACACTGACCTACCTCCCCAGCCCCCCTATTATTTTTATTTTGAGCCAAGAATCTTAAGTCCTTGTGTTGCCCTGGCTGGGCTCATTTTTGCAGTCTTCCAAAGCCTCCCAGAGTGCTGGGATTACAGTTGTGGACTCTGTGTCTGACTTTATCCATTCTACCTTGAAGCTCCTAAATGGGTCAGGAGCTAAAAAACTTTTCTTGAAGGCTAATTATCTGGTCTTAGCAGGCTCAGCAGATGAGTGAGGTCTTCTGATTGAGGTCTTTTTGTGGCTTTAAGTCAGTTATTTCTCAAGCCATTTCACTGGTTGTATATGCAGTTTCATGCTGTTTACATGTTATGGTCATTTTTCCATTGAGCTTCATGAAAAAAAGCCACTGGATACGTGATCAGACTCTCCTTTGGGTCAGCTGGACCCACAAGGCTCTGCTTTGGTGAGAGGATTAGCTTGCCTTCTCAGGTAAGTCCCGAAGCTTGTGGAATGCTATTTATGCTGTCTAGAGATAAAAGACGCGGAAACCATCTTCCCTGTAGCATGATCAGTAAAGCCATTTTATAGTTGCAGAGAGCTCTAGGTTGCATCAGAAATTCCTTAGTATACCTACTATTTTTTTTTCAAGGACGTTAAGTTAATCAGCTAAGAAACATGAAGCTATTCACATAGGAGTCTACTTTGAAAGGAAATTTCAAAATTTTGACGAGTTTGGATCTCGGCAAGTATTAACTTTGTCATAAGCATCACCAACGGGTGGCAGCAGTTCTCAGAAATAAAGTAACTAAGTCCAGCTGAGCCTGGTGGGGCTGGCACTCTTGGGAGTCCCAACTATTGGCAGGTGAGAGGTTTGCTTGAGCCCAGGAATTTGACATCAACCTGGGTTACATAGGAGACCCTGACTCAAGAAACAAACAAAAACTAAAATAACGGATGAAGGTGGTAGTAGCTTCTGTATTTTGTTACAGATTTAACTTCTGGGATTTCAGTTTTCCTCAGTGTATTTCATTATGGTGACTTTGGTACTTTGGACTTTAGTGGACATATGGTGAGGATACTAGAAAGGCAAGAACAGTAGTGTTATCAAAAACTTTAAGCCCATTTAAACCTACTTGATCCATTGTTGACATCTTACAATTTTTACATAGCAAAGTGTCACATCAAATGATTACATTTCTCTTCTACTGACAAAACAATTAAGCTATATATGAAGGTCATAAGGAGGACCAAAGACTTGTTATATACTGTGGTGCCTGCTGATACTATGATACTGGAAAGAATAGCCAGTCTGTTCTCTAGACTTTGGCTTAATTAAAAAAAAAAATTGGTCAGCAGACCCAGCTGAGGGTTTGTGGTCAAATAGTTGGCTATGAGAACTTTGGGAATGTTCTTCGCAAATGTTTATGATAACTATCAACTTTCAGTACCCATAGTCTAGACTTTGTGCAGTTACTCAGGTGGCCTGAAAATTTACCACTCCTAGGATTCCCATGTTTCTCAGAGCCAGAGGAAGATTTGGAGGAAACTGCTCATGCCAAAGTTGCGAAGTACAAAATCAACATAGTGATTTTTTCTTCTTGCCTGTATCTCTTTTCCCCCTTCATTATAAAAAAAAAAAAACACACAACATAAATGTACATACATTTTAAAAGTAATTGCATATCTTACTCTCAACCCTATTCCGCTTTTTGCAGCTTATTCACTTCCTTAAAGCATTCACACAAGCCAGGTGCAGTAGTGCACACCTGTAATCCCACCACTCAGGATGCTGAGGCAGGAGGATCACTGTAAATTCAAGGCCGGCCTGAACTACTACATAGTGAGACTGTCTCCAAAACAAAAACTTACTCATTTTATTTATGCGTCTATTTATTTATTTTTATGGTACTGGCAATTGAACCCAGGGACATTCATACTGAACTACATCCCCAGTCCTTTTTATCTTTTTTTTTTTATCAGAGCTCGAACTCAGGACCCTGTGCTTGCCAGGCAGGCACTGCCACTGAGCTATATCCCTGGCTCTTATTTTCTGTTTTGAGATACAGTCTAAGTTGCCCATGCTGGGCTCAAACTTGCAGTCCTCCTGCCTCAGCCTCCTAGAATGTTGGGATTATA